>JAOTQJ010142587.1:0-36695 GCA_025642045.1 Solanum sejunctum
TTGTTATAGGTTTGCCTCGCTCATCTCAGAAGTTTGACTCCATATGGGTAATAGTTGACAGACTCACAAAGTCAACATACTTCTTGCCAGTTAGGAGTGATTATACAGCTGAAGAGTATGCTAAGCTATACCTCAAAGAGATAGTTAGGCTACATGGAGTCCCACTCTCCATAATATTTGATTGAGGAGCTCAATTCACTGCAAAGTTTTGGAAGTCCTTCTAAAGGAGTTTAAGGACACAAGTGAATTTGAGTACAACTTTCCACCCTCAAATTGATGGTCAAGCAGAATGCACCATTCAGACATTTGAAGATATGTTGCGAGCTTGTGCATTGGACTTTAAAGGTAGTTAGGTGGACAATTTTCCACTTTTTGAGTTTGCCTATAATAATAGCTACCACGCGAGTATCAAGATGGAACCTTATGAGGCTTTGTATGGAAGGAAATGTAGATCGCCAATTGGATGGTTTGAA
Organism: Solanum sejunctum; assembly: GCA_025642045.1. Taxonomy (NCBI): domain Eukaryota; kingdom Viridiplantae; phylum Streptophyta; class Magnoliopsida; order Solanales; family Solanaceae; genus Solanum; species Solanum sejunctum. The sequence continues at coordinate 474 of JAOTQJ010142587.1, forward strand.
TTGGGTGAAACCACCCTACTTGGGCCAGATCTAGTACAACAAGCCATGGAAAAGGTTAAGGTGATACAACAACGACTAAAAGCAACCCAAAATTGACATAAGTCATATGCAAATATCAGGAGAAGAGGACTAGAATTTTCAGTAGGTGATTGGGTATTTTTAAAGGTGTATCCAATGAAAGGGGTTATGAGGTTTGGTAAGAAAGGAAAACTGAGCCCATGCTACATACGGCTATATCAGATTATTAAGAAGTTCGGCAGGTTGCATATAAACTAGAGCTACCTCAAGAGCTTTTAATGGTTCATCTAGTTTTTCATGTCTCAATGCTTCGTAAATGCATAGGTGACCCATTTCATATCACTCCTGTTGAAGATGTGCAGGTTATAGAAGATCTCACCTATGAAGAGGTACCTGTTGCTATTCTAGATCATCAATTTAAGAAACTAAGGAACAAAGAAATAGCTTCAGTTAAAGTACTTTGGAGGAACCAGCAAACAGAAGATATAACATAGGAAGCTGAGAATTTAATGAAATCGAAGTACCCTTACTTATTTGAAGCTAAATAGGAAGTTCGACACGCACAATTGCGACACTAATAGTACATGCAGTTGAACACTGAATGTGTTATCAAACATTTGTGTAAGTACAGGTTTAAACTTGGCTAAGCTATCTAATTGTGCTAACATTCGAGGACGAATTTTCCTAAGGGGGGAGGGGAGGATGTAACACCCCACACCTTACACTACTAGTACAATTCAAATGAAACATGACATGGTTTGGTTGAATTGACGCTAATTTTCAAAAAAGTGATTGAATCTCATGTTAATGGGCTATATGTGCGTCTAACGCTTAAGAGGATCGAGTGAATACGTGTTTTCTGTTGAATTGAGGAGATTACAACCTTCAAATGAAGTAATAGAATTGAGGTGCTTGTAGGACTTAGAAGCTAGCAGGTGAGTCACCTACTTGCTTAGCTTAAATCGCTAACTAAATGGAGACAAGGCTCGACATCAAAATTTTCCAAGCTCGATTATGAATAAAGTCCATGTTAAGGGTGTAAATTTGTCCCATGTTTTAGTATCATAAATGTTCTACATTTTCATCCCAATAAGTATAATAAAAAGGGCCTAAATACCTCACAATACACTTAGCAAATTGGGCCCAAAACTAAGTCAGTCAAAGTTGGAAACTAGGCAGCCCAAGTCCATCAAGTTTGAGCTCCAAAAAGGCCCAAATTTAAGGGCTAATCTAGTGGATAAGCAACTTTATAATGTGTTATGTATGATGGGAAAAACTTCCAGAGAAGGTCGGCATAATAGCTCTTTATAAAGGGATCCAAAGCAGCTCCCAAAGGTCATTTCTCAACTTGACCTCACAAAAATCAGATTTGCTCTCTACATTTCCTCTCAAATTTTCTCAACTTTGTGAAGCAGATAAATGACTATTTTAAGGTTATTAAGGAGATTCTAAACCTAGAAGACAAAGTTAAGTAATTATAGTTGTGTATTTAGTATAGTTTCATCATGAAAAACAAGAAAGAGATGCTAGTTACACTTGCTGAAATCTGTTGGACAGATTCTGTGCAGAAAGTTGTTGCACCTTTTCCTTTTGTTTTGGTGATTTATCTATGGTTTGTGAGTTGTATTATGATGATAAATTGATGTTATTAACATGTTTGAGTTATAAACATCACCCTAAGGTTGCTTCAATGATTTTGGTTTCACTTACCAAGCGCGTTTTGTTGCGCCATCTTACGTTGAAGGTTGATTGGAACTTTTGGGCTGTTGTATGTAAGGCTATTAGCTCACGTACTTCTTGAATTCTTAAGTGATTTTGTAAGAATTTTTTAGGACTTTTTATATGTGTAAATGTTGATGGAACAGTTTGTTTAAATTTGGAATAAGTTTGGAGTTGTCGACGACGAAATGTAGCAAAGGAAGGTAACGTTATGCTGCCCATTTTTAGATTGTGTGGAATTGTGATGTGTTGTGCTTTGTGGACTGTTGTAAGACTGTTTTGGTATTAAAATAGTCTATACATGATGTTCACATACTAACGTGTATTAGAAAGTACGATTAAGGGTGGGAACGTTAAAGGAATATGCTTGGGTTTATAAATACCCGTTTGCTGCCCATGTATTGTTTTCTTATGTGATTGGGACGCCAAGGTGTGTATATTGGCTATTAATGCTAGTTTTATCCCCACTTATGTTGTAGATAAGTATTTGGAGGAAGTTAAGGTTATCTCGAGATAGTAATGAGGTCATACAACGAGGTATTTAAGGTTACTTGATTTCGTATTACTTGGCATGAAACATAAGTCTCTCCTTGGTACATAAAGGCATTTGTCAACTACGACACAACTATTAACCATGTCTCCACTCTTTTAAATGTTCATATAATTTCATACATAGTCACCTTCAACACTGCATACGTGTTTAGATACCAAGTTACATGAGTTCTTGTTATAGAATAAAGTTCACAAGTTGTTCCATTTCATATGTATTTCATTGTTTATCCAATGTACTCTTTTATTTGTCATATTGTCTTGTATGATTATTTATATGTCACATGCTACCTATATAGTCCTACATATCCAATATTGTGACCACCAAAAGAATCATCTCAAAGGTAATTGAAATATAAAGTATATAGTTTTGATAGGTGGTAGCCCGAGGGGGTGGAAGTAACATCTATCCAGGGACGATCCTATCATGGGTGCTAGCCCGAGGGGGTTAAGGAAGAACCTAGAAAAGTGATGATCCCGATATCTCGAGGGGTGGAAGAATCACCTAGCCAGGGAAACATCTTATTACAGGGGGTAGCCCCAGGGGTTAAGGAAGAAACTAGCGAGGGACAAACCCGATACAGTTCACCACTGATCAGTTGGTCATTTGTATTATAGCTGTGCATAGATTTTACAGCACATATTCTACAGTAAAGGTAAAGCAATATAAAGAACATAAAGTACATGATCCCACATTATAACTAAAGGTGGTCTTTTATGCTACACCAGTGTATAGTTTCACTTAAGTTGTTATATGACATACAGTGTTTCCTGCCTTACATACTCAGTACATTATCTCGTACTGATGTCCCTTACAGAGGACTTGTATTTTATGCTGCAGGTACAGGTGCTAGTAGATCTCCCCAGTAGGAGTACAGGATATTCAGCTGCAGTCACCAAGCTCTAGGTTGCTTCAGGGCTTTGTATATGTCTAGGGATTACACGTTTTTATTAGACAGTTTATTAAGGCATGGCCTGTCCCGACCCTTATTATATGTTTTCTCTTTTTCGAGTGTTTGTAGACTATGTAAAGCACAGTGAAGTCATGTCTCGCACTTTGAACAGCATGGCCCTAACGGCCTAGTAATATGCATTTCCTTTTGTCTTGTTATCACTATTTATCTGTTTAAAGGCATGTTAAAGGTAGAAACCTCTTATAATATGTATAGGATGCACATAGTTACAGGTTGGTTCTCCCGAGCCTTATCGGCAACGGGTGCCAGTCCGCCCTAATGGGACTTTGGGGCGTGACAAAACCTTAAGCCTTGAATTCCATGAAATGAACTTGAAGTAGTCTTAGAGCTTGAAATGAATTATTAAGTCCAAAAATTGTGCTTGAAATCCTTAGATTTGAATTAGAGACCTGATGGAGTCTTAGAGAGGGATTTGAGAGTTATAGAGTTGAAAATGGCTATGTATGGGTGATTTCACATTTAAGTGAGCATGGGGATAAAATCCCAATGCCCTTGGGAAAATAAGAAAAACCAAGAAAAATATTGTACTGGTTCGTGCCCCTGGCACTACACGGACCAGACGCGGAGTGCAAAATACACTACTCTGCACCCCTGGTGTATTGCGACCAGTGCACGGATAGCCACTGGAATTCAAAAATTAGCAAAAGTTATTTTTACGTTTAGGTCCTCTAAAATCTAGGTTATATCCACTTCTCACTCAATTTTTCCCCTAATCGAGAATAGGAAGTCTAATTTTTGAAATCACACATGGATTTTGATATATATATATATATATATATATATATATATATATATATATATGATTATGGGCATTCTGAAGCATGTGTGGCGCATTTCAAATATTGAAAATCTTTTGATTGTGAATTGATGGTTCATGACATAGGTACATAATAGCGTGAATGGATTAGGAATGGTAGAAATTATAGGATAATTAATGCTTAATCATTTAAATGGGTTGTCTATGTCTCAGGCATACTGGGGAATAGGGTTGTATAATTGAAACCATATTTGTTCTTGTATTCTTACTTTATTGCTGATGTATAGTTAGTTGAATGGGGTCCATTGATGGACTTAGAAACTCAGGTGACTAGGATTTCATGTTCACGAGTATCTTTTATGACCTGTCGATCTATATACGAGTTGTCATTGCCCCTCGTGTAGAATTCTAGAAACTTGATGTTTTTGAGTTTCCATAAAGTAAGACCTTATATAAGTCGTAGATCATTTTATGACTAGTAGATATATCTCGTGGACCCCTACCTGAATCCAATTATTCACTGGAGTTCTCTACGAGCCTAGTCTACGACTTGTAAGTGACTTTTCGAGTCGTACTTGGTCTCATAGACTTTTTTAGTGACAAAAATTATTCTAAACTTCTAATCTGTGATAGCACTCTAGGACTCATAGTGGCCACTATTACTCATAAAGGTGCTTCGATAAAGCCCTTCTGCAATTATATTCAGAAGAGTTTTGGTATTTTAATTCTTGATTTGTGGATTAACTATAGTATGTATGTTGATGTTTTAGGTACTATGGCTCCAAAGCTATGAGGAGGAGGCTCAAGGATGAGCCTTGAGATGATAAGCATTTTGATGGGGAGCAGTCCCCTCAGTTGAGTGTCTCATTAGAGATACTTGATGCCCAGCTATACCCAAAAACTTCTATACCACAGACCAGAGAAGTCACCAAATCTAGGTGTACTCAGGCTCAGGTTGCTAGTCTTTCCCAATCTGAAGAGGGAGGCAGTGATGAGAACAACATGACACAGATGAGTCCAGAGAAGAGCCCAGTTTTGAGGAGGGTTATGAGGATAGATCAGAGGAAGAGTCCTCCGCCGCACCATCATCTTCTTTTGCACCGGATGCACTCACTAACTAGTGGTGCGTTGATGGCATAGATGAGATCTATAGAGAGGGCATGTATCCAAAGGAGTAGGACAAGCTGACCCATTCTATATATGAGGATCCCAGAGTTATAGCTAACGGACTTTGTGTGTCCCTGATATTTAAGACATGATGATTGGTACGGGCTTTAGTGGATGATTGAGTCTCTTGGACGGTACTTCCGTATTATAGTGAAAGAATTCTTGCATCTTACACAACCCCCATCCAGTGCAGTATTCCCAAGGGGAAGAAACCTCTCACTTAGCCTAAGCTAATAGAGACACGAGTGAGGTATCGACTGATAGACATATCAATGAAGATTACCTACCATATGCTTTTTGGTCTTAAGTAACATGCCCCCAGATCCATGTCAGAGTTTGATTACAGGTTGGGTTAGGCCAGGAACCTATTGATCATGAAGGATCCTACGTATCGATCCATATTACTGAGATGGGTGGCCGAGTATATAGTAGAGCAAGGTTCAAAACCTGCTTGGGTCACCACCCACACAGAGCCTATCTCAAGGCTTTATTCAACTTCCCCACTAAATTCTGGTGGGCGATTGTTTGTTCCCATATCTAAACACTTCCAGACAATACTCTTAAACACTTTTAGACAATACTCTTACGCTAAAGCATGAGGTTTTGGTTGCCAGCATCTTGGCTAGCTATAATATTGATTGGGCCCACTTCATTGTTGAGCATATAGATAAGGGTTCACTAAAGAGGGCTACCTCCATCCCTTTCTCATGTTTGATCTACAAACTCTGCTTAAAGTCTATGGTGGAAATTTTACACCAGTTGGACTAATTAATTGAGGCCCAACATAAGTTGGACCCCAGCGTAATCAAGGTTAATGAGAACTCGATGGCACTCCAACAAGCACAACCCCCACCTAAGCAAGAGATGTTCTCCCCTGTGCCACCACCTGATGGTTTGGAGATGGACACCACCACTGCTGCCACTACTACTGAGGAGAGGCCCCCGTAGCATGGTGCAGATAAGGTGAGAGGGCCCATTATTGGTGCTACTACACCAAAGGCTACTACTTTATAGGCTACTATCGCGGGCATGGTCTACATATCCATCGCTTCTATTTATGCCATGGCATAGAGATTATCACATGTTGAGTCCCAGTTAACTTAGTTTATTTAGCAAATTAGGCCGTGGGTCTGGTAGACTATTATAGATTTGGAGGGTCAGAGTCAGGTATTCATAGTTGCTACTATTTAGGACCATATTTCCATCATGGATACCCGCATCAATGCGTTTGAAGAGCGAGTATGGAAGAGATTGACCGAGGCCTGGCCTTTAGATTTGTCAGCCTTATAGATGGATATCCAGTAGCTCAGGGATGACTTGACAACATCACTAGCGACACCAGTCATACTACCACAGATAATATCTTTGGTACTAGTGCTTAATTTATTTGCTCTTGATAAGCCTATCAATTCTTTGCTCGGGAAGAGACCTTGTACAAATGAGAATCCAAAGGACAGACATGTACGTGCAAGGAAGGTAGAGGAGAAGGATCTAGAGCATGCATGAGAGAGTCAAAGAGTGAGGAGGAGTCATACTAGCTCTAGAAGAGGATCAGTTAAGGGGTATTGGTCCCTCCAAATAGAGTACTGCCATTAATTAGACTACCCCATAGGGTGAGGTTGGCCAGACTCAACCACAGATAGTCGCTTAGACGACCAAGTATGTTTTTAACCCCTTACATTCTATTTTTGCTTGATTTTGTGCATTGGGGAAAATTCACATTTTTTTGATGGGGTGTGGGTAGTTATGGGTCTTAGTGAAGTATGAGTAGCTTATGGTCCATAACTACTCCAATTTTTAATCCCAAGGGTTTCCTATCTGTATTCTTTTTCCTTGTGTATATTTAATTTCTCTTGAACTGACACATTCAGGATGTTTAGATAATATTTGTAGCATATAGTACTAATACTTGTGGCATATACCATATTTTTGTGCTTTGTTTTGAAAAATGATACCCACCAAAAACTTTTTTGATTAGTAGTTAGATAGTAACCATGCATGTTTAGGTGTTTGACAATATTTGTTCTGATAAGTGAGGGTAAATTGAGAAAGAAAGCATGATCTATGAGTTTTTTAATAATATATGCAATGGCATAAGAGTGTGACCTTATTTTGCTAAATTCATGTATTCTGTGCTTATTTAGAACTTACCCTGTTACTTTAAGTTAGATTGTAGATTAAATGGATTAGAAAAGTATCTTTGGCCTTTGCTCTTAAATAGTCCACTTTACCCTTAAAATAATCAACTAAATTATAATATATCCCTTGGTACAAATATTTGAGCCTTATATGTACCAATTCTTTCTAAACACCAATTAACCTAGCCTTATCTTGTGAAAAATCCTGAATTTGTCTCAGGTCTGTCCTTGAATATTGTGAACCTTGGCTGAGGCAAAACTCGTAAGTTGAGGGTGGCTACCAAAAATTGCCCTAGTTTAGAGAATAAATATTATGCACCTCAACACAGGCTTAAAGCCTAAGTTGAGGGTGGATAGTGTAAGGGTAAAAGCACAAAAATATAGAGGAGAGTTAGAAATGAAGAGAAAAAGAAGATAACTCATGTATCGGGTACAAGAAAAATAAGAGATGCCTTAGATTGAGTTAAAAAAGCAAAACAAAGTAAAAAAACAAGGCAAAAAAAGCTGAAAAATTAGAAGAAAGCACCTGAAAAAGCTTGGATAAGGAAAAAGGGATAATAATGTGAAAATAACAGAGTTGGTGGGGCAAAAGTGTAGAAAAACACAGTTTCAAGGAGGCCATTAGTCACTATTTCCTAAAATATCATACCAAAGCCCCTTAAGCCTACGTTACAAGCCTAGAAAGTCCTAAAGTGATCCTAGTTCACTTAGTTGAAGGTTTGAGTCATGAGTATAGGGGTAAGCCTATGGTATTAGTCATTATGCATGAATATCTTTGTGAGAGTGAGTGTTTTGGCACAGTCCCAAGGTTAAACATGAAATCATCTTTGAGTGACAAATATGGGACTTCTTTTTGTGAGGGCATTTGCGTTGGATTGCTAGCATTTGACTTGTTTAGTGATTGTGGACTGTTGATGACTGCTTGCTTCTTATAGTTATGTTGTCAGATACAGTTTGCATTCGTTTGCTAAATAGCTAACTGATTCTATTTTGAAGAGCTAATGTGGATATATAAGTTTGAAATGTATATGATATATGCCATTGAGTTGAGTTCTATGTGTTACTGCATTGTCTATATAGATTGAGTGCTCACTTGAGGAAAAGCAAAAATTATAAGTTGAGTGTGTCAAAATACAACATATTAGATGCTTAATGTTAGAATTTTGTATGTTCTTAATGCGATATTTGTAGATTTTATGTGTTTTTGTGTTTAGTTTGCAGGAAGATAGGTTGACCATGATTTGGGGCAAAATTGCAGAAGAATGCTAGTTTTTGATGATCTACGAGAACCTCTATGGATCTAGACCATTTTACGAGGTTTTATGACAAATTTTAGTGAAGGATGAATTCTGAAGATCAGCTCAACAAGACATGCATACAAGTTGTAGAGCATTCTACGAGTCGTAGCGATGGGTTTTGTGAGGATTTTCAATGAAGGACATTTTGATGAAGTTGAAGCTTACGAAAATGATGTACAAGTTATAGATCAGTTTATGAGTGGTAAAGTGGTGATGTAGATGAGAAGTTCAAAATCTCAGGAGCCGATTATGATACCCCGACTACAAGTCATAGAAGACACTACGAGTCCTAGAGACCTTTTATTTAGGATTTAATGATAATTACTATAAATAGTTCTTTTAGGTTATTTTTTTAGAGGGGGACACCATTATTCAATACTTTTAGGGTTTGTACTTGGAGAACTAAATACTTGGGAGAGAAGATTGTGAGAAAACACTTATGGGTAAATTTGATCTTCAATTTTGTGATTCTCATCAATCTTGATTTTTCTTGATCTTAATTCACTGGTATATGTGTTTAATTATGTTTTCTAAATTCATAATTTCTTTACCTACACATAGCATGAATCTACAACTAGGGTTGTGGGAACTATGAAGAACAAACTAAGTAAACCCAGGTGATTTACAATTCATGGAATGGGTATATGTATGAATTAATAAATTCTCTTCATTTTGCATGTTTTCTAATAGTGGCTGACATTAGAACCCGCCTAGTGTTACTGACTGGACCAAGGTAGTAGTGAATAGAAAAAGAGATTGTTTAACATGATTTGATTGATGTGTTCTCATTTAATCAACTGAAGTAGCACAAGGTGAGGTTGTACTAGGACTTACAGGTAATGGTTAGTATTACATACCACAGAGATGGACCAAGTCACATAGTAAAATTCGCCTCTCGCCTTTGACCAAAAGGTTTGGTGAACTTAAATTACCATCTTGCATGCTATACATTAGACAAGAATTGGGTTATCTGATGATATTAAGTTAGGAATCATGAGAAACACGATACCCTAGTTGCTCTCTGTTATTGATTGTCTCTCGTGATAGTTCGTTTAGTTTAATTTATTATTAATTATTGCAAACCACCCTTCAGGGATTTGAGTTGTTTAACTACTTGAATTGCTTATTGGTGAATTTGTGTTGAGTGTGCATATTCCCTATGGGTTTAACCCTAACCTTGGTTAGGTTTTATGTCTTAACAATGACCTTTTTATCCTTTAAAAAGGATATGTGTCACGACCCAAGCCTAGGGCCTAGACGTGACACGAGGAATAGGAACTCAAAGGGCCCCAAACAAACCTCAATAAATATCAATCACACATCCCTGGTCACTGAAGCAAAGTAAACAACAACAAAAGATGTATAAAAATGGAAGCAGTACTAAGGGAATCTTCTCATAACATAGAAGCCATAAGAAGAGTCAAGCTCATAATCTTAAATATATCATAATATCCAACATACACTTCCAAACATAGAATGGAGTTGGGGCTAAGGCACTTTTCGATCTCACCCTCATAATGTCAAATGTTCGATATAAACAAGTCTTAGTTATAGAAAGAGATAGTAGATAGTGTCCCTGAACTTGAGGACTCACCAAGTTTATCTTCGAATAATCTCACTAGCCACGTGGAGGATGATCAAGAGGAGATCCGGTCCCTATATGGTTATATCATGTAGGCATAAAGTATACGTTAGTACGTTTGAATGTACTAAGTATGTAGGATGCCATTTAACAAGACATAAGCCAATATAGTCAAAATGCATAATCATAGTCAATAGATAGCATAATCTCAATATGGCATGCATGATCAATGCTTGAAGTAAAACATCCTTATAAATTATTCATCTTGCATTGATCATAATACTATGTTGGAAGAGACCTCAACTGACAAAGAATAAGACCAATCGAGCTACAACTTGGAATTTCGATGACTACCCCTCATTCGTAAAGAGGTGGCATACTTGCCAAGGTAAACCACACTTCAAACTTATGGGAACATGACCCAATTTCGTATGAAGTAACCCTCCTTATGTTAACATGACCCATTTCAAAAATAATTTTATTAAGAAGTGCACTAAATGGATCTAGTAGTATAGCAAGGGTATAACATAATCCTATATTTGTACATAGTTTTAGGAAAGGAATGTGGACCCTTGAGGATAGTCCACACTGATATCCAATCCATCAGTGCTAAGTGTAATCCCATGAAATACTTAAAATAATTATAATGTTAATAACTTGTAATAAACATGGAAACATCACATGAGCAACTCTTAAACATGTTTGACCTCTAGTGGTGAGCCTAGCTTGAAACATGAGAATAGATTATCATCAAACATAAACCCTTGCTTTAACATGAATGACTCACAAGAGGTAAGATCTTGAAAATTGGGCTTAACTTCATATTTGCATAATCATATATAATTTCATGAATTCATAACATATTTGATAGCTTATATTCATCATGAAGTCACTTGACTTGTAAAACATGTAAATTACTTGAGAATTCTTGACTTGAAATTTCATCGAACACTTGGTGGGCACGTATGAATGCATATTTAAATCATACAAAATGCAAGAGCATATATCATAAAATAGTGAAATCAATACATCTTAAAGCCATGTAAATTAGCCTACCAACATCATGATAAAACACCATCATGGGTAACATGTAAGTCATATCAAAACTTCACAATAGTTCATCGATCTCATAGCTTGAATCATTTATAATCTGAATAGATAAAGATCAATTCATATTAAGCTTAAAATAGATATTCATGCTTAATCAACAATATTTGACAAAACACCAATATATTTCATGTTCATATTTCATAATAGTAGATACCTATAGGTAATACAACTTCAAATCATGCAATTTTTGTAAAATAGGAAGGTTAGACTCCATTGGTGAAAGGACCCAATGGATAAAACCCACATACCTAAATTTGGGGATTCCTTGATGTAGACTTGAAAGAGACTTGAATCTTGAATGGAGTTCTTGAGATTCAAAATTAAGCTTGAGACACGTGAATTGGGATGAAAACTTTTATAAATTGTTGGAGAGGTTAAAGGGAGGGTTTTTGAGTGATATAAAGTTGAAACATGGCTAAGTATAGGTGTTTTTATGCATAAATGGGCATGATACCAAGAACCCAATGTTTTAGATAGGAATAGGAAAATTAAGGAACTGCAAACACACCTCCGCCATGGGCCCGCGTCGTGGAGGCATCACAAATGCCTACTATTTTCAAAAATTTTGTGAAAATCATTATTTGCTATGGGTCTTCTAAAATCTAGTTTATACCCATTTCCCACTCAATTTTTCCCCCCTGATCAAGAATATAAAGTCAGATGTTTGATATAATGCATGGATTTTAAAGTATATGAAAATTGTGATTTTAGGCATTTCTAAGGCACATTTTGGGGCATTTCAATATTTCCCCCTTGGGACCATTCATCCCCGAATGTCAAAGAAACTTGAACAAGAGAAGTAATCATTAAGATTTTATCCTGACATTAATTCAACAAGTACACTTAAACATCATTCTCAAAATCTTAACATGAACATCAAAATCATTATAAACTTGTTACCATAAGCATGATTGCATGCAACATGACATTAGGGCTGAAACTTAGGACTTGGAATCATATAGGGGGACTTAAATTAATACCTTCAGCTTAAGTAGAATGGAAGAGTTATGGATATCACTTTCTCATTGAAACACACCAAGCTGAGTGGAGATTTTTTCACTTTCTTGAAAAAAGTGCCTGAAAATGTGTCTCAGAAATGCCCATAGTCGTAATTTCCATATATCTCAAAATCCATTCATGATATCAAAAATTTAACATCATGTTAATGATTAGGGGAAATACTGAGTGGGAAATAGGTATAACCCTAATTTTAGAGCAACCATAGCAAGATTTTAGTTTCCCAAAATTCCAATCACCAGTACCCCTTCATGTTGGCTCCGCGACATGGAGCCATCGTGGAGCAGTGTATTTTGTTGCTAGTTTTTCCTGTTTCAGTCTAAGGCCTTAGTGCCTTGGGCCTAAGCCTTCATATGCATAAAAACACCTATACTTAGTCATTTTCCAACCCCATATCATTCAAGACATTCCCCAAAACCCTCTCTAAAATTTAGCTAAATATTTTATCCAAAATCAAATGTCTGAAACTCATTTTGGATCTCAAGAAATTCATTCAAAATTCAAGTTCTCATTCAAAGCTTCTTCAAGAAAATCTCCAAAGTTGAGTTACGTAGGTTTCAACCATTAGGTCTTTTCACCCATGGTGCCCAACCTTCTTTTTTATGCAAATTACAAGTTTTCAGGTTTACTTATCTATAGGTACTTTTTATTATGAAATTGACTATGAACTATGTTGGAATTTCATGAATTGTTGATTGCTTAAGCATGTTTTGAGCTATGAATCTATGATCTACTATGAGATTTGATGAGGGGTTTTATTGTATCTTGCATACGAGTATTACTAAGTGTTGGTAGGTGGATTTTATAGTAAGTTTTCTCACATGATTTCACTCTTGAATTGTATGATTTTGAACACACATTACACACCCACCATGTGTTTGATAAAATGTCAGGTTCCAGACTCTTGAGTTATTAAAGGTCTATTGCATGGCTTATGAGTTATGTGACTTTATCATGATGAAAGGAATGTATGTATATGTTGATTTCATTTAAAATATCTATAGTGTTGCAAGTGACCATACCTTGTTGAGGGGGTTCTATGCCTCAATCACCTTGTTAGGGAGCTAGGGCCTTACTACCAATTGAGGGGTATATACTTCAATCACCTTGTCAGGGTTCTAGGCCCGTACTACCAATTGAGGGGTATATACTTCAATCACCTTGTCAGGGGGTGCTAAGTCGTTACTACCATGTTGAAGGGTATATACCTTGGCCACCTTTTAGTTGGGGACACTAGGCCCGTACTACCATTTTGAGGGGTATATACCTTGGCCACCTTATCGGGGGGTGCTAGGCCTGTACTACCAATTGATGGGTGGATACCTCAATCACCTTCCAAGGTGGTGCTATGCCTTGGATTCCAAGTATTAGAATCTTAGTCTATGATGATGGTCTCTTCTTACACATGTAATATATTTTATACAAACATGTTTTACTTCAAGCATTATTCATGCATCCCATGTTGTACTATATTTATTCCTTGCCTATGATTATGCATTTTAACTATGTTCCCTATCTCTTGCTGCATTGCATTCTACATACTTAGAACATTCAGATGTACTAACGCATACTCTATGCCTATATGATGATACCATGTAGGAAGTGGAGCTCCACTTGATCATCTTCCTCCTCCATGTGGCTAATCCTATCTCTTGAAGCAAGTTTGGTGAATCTTCAACTCTGAGGACAATAACTATTGATCTTATATTATGAAAAGACTATTTTCCTTATTTATATGCTTATAACTATGAGGGTGAGCCCGAAAAGTGTCGTGGCCCCCGATCAATTCCATGTTTAGAGGTGTTGTTGGATAAGGGCATTATGCTTTGAGCTTTGACTCTTTTGATGATTTATGCTATTAAAGACTTCCTTTAGTACATTTTCCCCCAATTAGTACACTCTTGTTGTTATTTAATTGCTTCTGTGACTAAGGATGTGTAAATAATTTGCTAAAAGGCTTGTTTTAGGTTCTCTTTGGGTTTCTATTCACCATATGACATCTAGGCCCTACGTTTGGCTTGTTACAAACATGGTATTCGAGCACTAGGATGTTAATGCTCCTCAACATCCAACACACGCCACGTCGATTAGTGTCGTATTTATGGTTGTGAAGTGTACAACTATGAGTAAAGAGACTATGAGGCATTTTAGGAAATATTTTCCTTCTTCTTGATCTATCTCGTGCTATAGGAGTTAAGGTAAGGCTTTCCCCTAATTAATGTTCTTTGCTATGCTAGATCATGCCTATCCTAAGAGAATGATGAGCTTGTACACCCAAAAAACAACTAGCTTATGAAGAGTTCCGTGATGCTATTGCCATGTTAGCTCAAGCTATGACTAATCAAATAAACCAAGGGGCCCAAGTCCCTTCTGCTGCTACTCCAGCATCTAGGGTGATATATTTTCAAAGGATGAACTCACCAGAATTCCATGGGTCTAAAGTGGATGGAGATCCTCAAGAATTTATTGATGAGGTGTATAAAGTGTTAACTATTATGGGGGTTAGATCAGGAGAAAAGGCAGACTTGACTACTACCAATTCTAGGGGTGGCCTAAATATGGTTTACCCAATGGAAGGTAGAGAAGGGGAACAACATTATTTTTCTTTAGGAGGAGTTTAAAGTGGCATTTCTCAATCGGTTCTTCTCTTTTGAGCTACGGGAGGACAAAATAATGGAATTCATGAATTTAAAGCAAGGGTCAATGAGTGTGAGGGAGTATGCCCTCAAGTTTAACCAGCTCTTTAAATATGCTCCACAATTGGTGGCTGAGCCAAGGTCTAGAATGAATAAGTTTGTGATAGGTGTATTTGCTTTGGTGCATAAAGAGTGTCATACCACCATGTTGATAGGTGATATGGACTTGTTCTGCCTCATAACTTATGCTGAACAATTAGAGGAGAAAAATTGAGAATAGGAAGAGGTAATGAGGCCAAGATGGCCCGTTCTGAAGATAGATTCCAAGGTTCCAGGGGTGGCCAATTTCATCAAGGCCAAGGGTCTTCAAATGATCCTAATAGAGTTTGCTAATTATAAGCCAAGGGTCCAAGATGGCGGCCGCATGGTGCCTAATATGATGAGCCCAAGATGTGGTAGAGGCCATGACAACCCATTTTTGAGGAACACTAATGCTTGCTATAGTTATGGAGAGGTGGGTCATAAGAAGGTTGATTAACCTCTTAATCAAAATAAGGGTAGAGATGGCTATCCACTAGGCCAAGGTCTAAATGCAGTTTCTAGGGGGAGAGGAGGACAATAAGTGGGTGGTCCAAGGCAAAATTGATTCTATGTTCTTCAAGGGAGATGAGGGCAAGATGATTTGCCCGATGTCATCATCAGTATGTTATAAGTCTTTGATTTTGATGTGTATGCATTGATAGACCTGGGTGCCACTCTCTCTTTTGTTACTCCTTTTGTCGCCAAAAAGTTTCACGTTGACTCTGAATTATTGTGTCTGCCATATAAAGGGTCTACTTGCATTGGTATATCCATTATCACTAGAAGAGTTATAGAAATTGTCACATATTTATTTTACATAAAAATATTTCCTTGTGATTTTGTTGAGTTGGACATGACGGATTTTGATGTCATTCTTAGGATAGGTTGGTTGCATGTATATTATACTTCTATTGATTGTAGAACTTGTAGGGTCAAATTCCAATTCCCTAATGAACTCATCCTTAAGTGGGAGAGTCATGATGTGGTGGTCAAGTGTAGGTTTATTTCTTGCATTAAAGTTGAAAAGTTAATTTCTAAGGGGTGTATCCATCATCTTATGAGGGTTAGGGATGTTAAGTCCAAATTCCTTCCTATAGAGTCGGTTCTAGTTGTTAATGAGTTCCTTGATATCTTTACCAATGAGCTTCTCGGTGTTTCTCCTGAAAAGAAATAGATTTTGGGATAGATCTCCTTCCCGATACTCAACCCATTTTTATTCCCTCTTATCTTTTGGCCCCGGTAGAGTTAAAGTAGTTGAAGGAGCTATTGAGGGATTTGTTGGAGAAGGGTTTTATTAGACTGAGCCAAACACCTTATGGTGCACCGATGTTATTTTTGAAGAAGAAGAAGGATGATACTCATATAATGTGCATTGACTACCGGTAACTCAATAGGGTTACCATAAAGAATAAGTATCCTCTATCAAGGATTGATAATCTTTTTGACCAACTTTAAGGGGCTAGTCATTCTCTAAGATTGATCTTCGGTTCGGGTATCACCAAATGAAGGTGAAGGAGTGTCACATTCCCAAGATGGCCTTCGGGACTATGCATGGGCACTGTGAATTTGTGGTTATGTCCTTCGATTTGACTAATGCACTGACTATCTTTATTGATCTTATGAATAGGGTCTTTACACCCTACCTTGATTTTTTTGTGGTGGTTTTCATTGATGATATCTTGATATATTCCCATAGTGAGAAAGAGCATGTAGCTCAGTTAAGGGTAATGTTACAAATCTTGAGGGAGGAGAAGTTGTATGCAAAGTATAAAAAATGTGAGTTTTGGTTGAAAGAGCTTCCCTTTCTAGGTCATATAGTGTCGAGGGATTGTATTAAGGTGGATCCTAAAAAGACGGAGGTGATTAGACATTGACCAAGACTTTTGACCCCATCTAATATTAGAAGTTTCTTGGGTATAGAGGGTTATTATTGGAGGTTTATGAATGGGTTTTCTTATATTGCTTCTCCTATGACTAAGTTTATCTAAAAGAGAGAAATTAATGTGGACCACTGAGTGTGAAAAGAGTTTTCAAACTTTGAAAGATAAACTTTTCTCCGCTCCTGTCTTGTCTCTACTAGAAGAGTTGGAAGGGTTTGTTTTGTATTGTGATGCCTCAAGAATTTGTTTAGGTTGTGTTGTGATATAAAATGGTAAGGTGATAGCTTATGACTCTAGACAACTCAAGGTGCATGAAAATAATTATCCTACCCATGATCTTGAATTGGCCGCCGTGGTATTTGCTTTGAAAATTTTGCATCATTACTTATATGGGGTGCATGTTGATGTGTTTACCGATCATAAGAGTCTCCAATATGTATTCACCTAAAAAGATGTCAACCTGAGACAATGAAAGTGGTTAGAGCTTCTTAAGGATTATGATATGAGTGTGCATTATCACCCCAGTAAGGCTACTGTTGTGTCCGATACTTTGAGTAGTGTGTCTATGGGTAGCCTAGCTCATGTGGATGATGGTGGCAAACAGGTGGCTAGAGAGGTCCATCAGTTGGCTAGATTAGGAGTTAGGTTGGAGGAGGTTGACAATGCAGGGGTAGTGGTTGTTGATGGGTCTAAATCTTCATTGATTTACGAGGTAAAGGTGAAACAAGGTCTTGACCCTGCCTTGTTAGAGTTGATGGCCTTGGTGAGAGATGGCAAAGTGGAGGTTTTCTGCCAAGGTGGAGATGGTGCCCTTGTGTACCAAGGTAGGTTATATGTGCCTAGTATTGAAGACTTGAGAGAGAAGATTCTTGATGAGACTCACAATTCTTCCTATTCTTTTCACCCTGGTTCTACAAAGATGTACAGAGATTTGAGGGAAGTGCTTTGGTGGGGTGGTATGAAGAGGGATATTGCTAAGTTTGTATCCAGTTGTCATAATTGCTAGCAAGTAAAACCCGAACATCAAAGGCTGGGTGGCCTAGCCTAAGATATATAAATTCTTACTTGGAAGTGGGAGAAAATTGACATGTATTTTTTGGTTGGGTTGCCTAATACTAGAAAGCATATTGATTCTATTTTGGTTGTTGTCGATAGAATGACAAAGTCAGCTAATTTCCTACTGATCAAAACTACTTATGGTGCTGAATATTATGCTAAATTGTATATCCATTTGTTGAATAGACTGCATGGGGTGCTTTGTTTATCATATTAGATCGTGGTACTCAATTCACTTCTCACTTTTGGAGGTCCTTCCAAAGAGGTCCTGGTACCAAGGTTAAGCTTAACACGACCTTTCACCTCAAATGGATGGCCAAGCCTAAAGAACTATCCGAACTCTTGAGGATATGCTTAGAGCTTGTGTTTTGGAGTTTAAGGGTAGTTGATATGAACTTCTTCCGCTCATTGAGTTTGCTTATAACAATAGCTATCATTCAAGCATAGGTGTGGCTTTTTTTGAGGCTCTTTATGCAGGTATTGTAAAAAACTCGATTGGATGGTTTTAGGTGGATAGATGGCTTTTATAGGCCCAAATTTGGTTATGGAGTCCATGGAGAAGGTGAGGTTGATAAGGGAAAGATTGAAAATAGTCCAAAGTAGACAAAAGTCCTATGCTGATGTGAGAAGAAGGGATCTTGAATTTAAGGTTGGTGATTGGATCTATCTAAAGGTCTCACCCATGAAGGATGTATTTCATTTTGGTAAAAAGGTTTAGTTGAGTCCAGAATCTGTGAGTCTTTATAGAGTGTTGAGGAGGATTGGTAAGGTGGCCTATAAGTTGGAGTTATGCAATGATACGAATGTGACACCTTGTAACTCTATGCTCTTATGTATCCATGTTTCAAACCTCATTTGGTTAGATTGGTGGTGTTTTAGGTTCATTGGAAACTTCTAGTACTTAGAAGAGATCAAGACATCCCATTGAGTTGAGTTTTGGGTATTGGTGTATGCCAGGGATAACTTTAAACAAGCATAACTTTTAGTACACTTAGAATTGGATAACCATCATTATGTCTAATGAAATACCTTTGAGTTAGCTTTCCAACGAACTTGGTCTCACCTCATTCCGAGGTCGGATTAAGGAGTCATGATTGTTTTAGTGAGACCCTATCGTGTAGTGATGTCACACGGGCACTTTGACGGGCAGTGTGGCTTTGGACGAATCACTTGTACATTTTGGAGTTGGAAAGTACCATTTTTGGTCTAAGGTGTGAAATCCCTTTTGAGTTAGTTTTGTATCACACTTAGTTTCACCTCATTCCGATGTTGGACGAAGGAGTTACAATCATTTTTGTCAAACCCTCTAGTGTGTGGTGTCAAATCGACAACTTAATAGGCAATGATGCTTTTGATAGGCTATTTGGATGGTTTAGAGATGGAAAAGGCTATTTTTGTCCTAATAAATCTGACATGGCCAGTGGCACGGGCCGTGTAGCTTGCCACTGATTGTGTGAAGGGTCATGGGAGTGTGCAAATAAGACAAGATTGGCTTGAGGGGGAGTTTTGTGACAAGTATTGTGCCACGGGCATCTTCACAGGCCCTGGCATGCTTGACGGGACTTCTGGCCAGGTGTGGAGCCACATTCTCCCATTATTCCCACCAAGCATGGTTGGATGGACCACTACACAATCCGTGTAACACCACATGGTCTGGTAAAAGTAGCCCGTCAAAGTGATGTCAATGCTAACTTTTTCTCAAGTGTTCCAATTTGAATTTTGAGGCTAAGTCTTGTTCCACGACATTCCACATGACCCGTGGAGTGCCACACGACCAGTCAAGCCTCCAGTGAGGCCACACTTTATTAAATTTTCCATTCATTCATTAATGGCATTTTCATAAATTTTAATTACTCCAATGCCTTTTTTAGACTTTGAATGCTATCTTAACCTTCTTAAAAGACCTAAACCCTATTCCTATGGATCAAACTCATTACTCTCATCTCAAATACACTCTCAATTCTCTCAAGAGTCTCCACCAAGACCCCAACACCAATTTCAAGGAAACTCAAGAACAAGTTTGGACTCCAAGACCCACTTCTAAGCTTCTATTCTTTCTTAACTCAAATTCAAGGAAATTAAAGTATAAGGTATGTAGGTTTTAGCCATTGGTTCCTTCCACCCATGGTACCTTAATCTCCTTTTTACTCAATATGCATGATTTAAAGTTTATTTTATAAATGGATTTACTAGTATGAACATGTCTATGAACTATGTTAAAGCTATGTAAAGTTGTAACTGTTTTGCAGTGTTTTGAGGTATAAATCTTGGATCTATTGTAAGATTTGATAAGGAGTTTTGATGTATATTGCTTGGGGGTGTTACAAGCTATTGATTGATGGTTTTACAATGGAGTTTCTTATATGATTTCATCCCTAAATTGCATGGTCTTATACCATTTCACACCAGCCAAGTGTTTGATAAAATGTTCGGTTATGGTTTCTTGAGTAATTGAAGGTCCTAAGCATGTCTTATGAGTTGAATGATTTTATGATGATGAAATGAATGTTTATATGAGTTTAGGGGGTGCTACACCTTGGCCACCTAAATGGAGGGTGTGATGTCCATTAATCGGTAAGGGGTTGATACCTTGACCACCTAGATGGAGGGTGTGATGCCTATTAATCACTGTTGAGGGTTTGATACCTTGGCCACCTAGATGGAGGGTGTGATGTTCGTTACTCGCTAAAGGGGTTGATACCTTGACCACCTAAATGGAGGGTGGGATATCCACTAACCATTGTTGAGGGGTTGATACCTTGCCACCTTGATGAAGGGTTTGATGTTCATCTACTAATTATGGGGTATCTACCTTTATCACCCTCCAAGGGGGTTCTAAACCTTGGATTCTAAGCACTGGTAGCTTGGTCTACGATGATGGTCTCCTTCTACTTATGTATTATGATCTATACAAGCACGATTTTACTTTAAGATTCATTCATATATGTCATATCATTACTATACTATCCATTGTATATGTTTATGTATTTCAAAAATGTTGCCTATCTCTTGTTGTATTGCATCCTACATACTTAGTATATTCAAATGTACTAACGTATACTCTATGCCTACATGATGTTATCATGCAGGAACTGGAGCTCCATTTGGTCATCCCCCTCCTCCACATGGCTAGTCGCATCCATTCAAGCTAGTTGGTGAGTCCCCATGTCTGAGGACAATATTGATATTCTTATGCTATATGTTAAAGCCTATCTTTCCTTTTTGGTATACTTTGACTATGAGGGTGAGCCCAATTGCTTGTCTTGGCCCCCACTAAGTTCTATGTTAGAGGTGTTGTTGGACAAGATATGTATTATGCTTGAGCTTTTACTCACTTATGATATTCAAGCTATTTAAATATAAGTCTCTCTCCTATAGTCCCAATTTCCCCTTGTTTATGTTTCTTATGATGAATTATCTTGCTTCTGCGTCCAAGGATGTTTGATGATATGCTATGAGTCTTATTTGGGGTCTCTTCGGGTTCCCTATTGTTGATCACGTCTAGGCCCTAGGCTTGGGTCATTACAATGAATATAGTTCATATGGTCTTCCATGTCTCTATGTTAAGGAAGTGTGTAGGTGACCCAGTGCTATTGTGCCTTTGGATGTTGTGGGTGTGCTAGAAAACAATTTGACTTATGAAGAGGTGCTGGTAGAAATTTTTGATAGATAAGTGAAGAGGTTAAGGAATAAGGAAGTAGATTCCGTTAAGGTACTTTGGAGGAACCAACAAGTTGAAAGTGCCACATAGGAAGCCGAGGCAGACATGCATAAGCAATATCCCTATCTCTACATGGGAACCGAGGCAGATATGCAAAAGAGATATCCCTATCGCTTCCATTATACTCAAGACAAAGGTCATAATTGAAGTCCTCTAAATGGTTTCAAGTCTTAAGTTTCAGTCCTTATGTCATTTGCATGCATTCATGTTTATGTTGGCAAGTTTATGATGATTTTGACACTTATGTTGAGGTTTTGAAATGATGTTTTAATGCATTTGTTGCATTCATATATTGGGCTAGTCTCCTCTTCATTATTTCTCTCATATACATTTCTTTAACATTAGAGAACGAATGTTCCCAAGGGGGAGATATTGAAATGCCTCAAAAAGTGCCCGAAAATGTGCCTCGAAAATGCCCATAATCAAAATTTCCATTTATCTCAAAATTCGTGCATGATATCAAAAATCTAACTTCATATTCTTGATTAGGGGCAAAATTGAGGGGGAAATGGGTATAATCTCGATTTTAGAGCAACTATAGCAATATTTTATTTTCCCAAAATTTTTATTTATAGTAAGCCTTTGCATTGACTCCACGACGCGGAGCTGTCGTTGAGCAGTGTATTTTGTTGTTAGTTTTTTCTGTTTTGATCCAAGGACTTGGGGTCTTGGGCCTAAGCCTTCCTATGCATGAAAACATATATACTTAGTCATTTTTCAAGCCTATAACTTTCAAGATATTCCCCAAAACCCTATCTAACACTTAGCCAAATATTTCATCTAAAATCAAGTATCCCAAACTCATTCTGGATCTCAAGAAATTTATTCCAGCTTAAATTCTCATTCAAATCTTCATCAAGGAAATCTCCAAAGTTGAGGTATGTGGGTTTCAACTATTTGGTTCTTTCACCCATAGTGGCCAACCTTTTTTTTTAATGCAAATTACATGTTTTCAAGTTGATTTATCTATGGGTACTTCTTATTATGAATTTGACTATGAACTATGTTGGGGTTTCATGAATTCTTGACTGCTTATGCATGTTTAGAGCTATGAATCTATGATCTACTATGAGATTTGATGAGGGGTTTTAATGTATCTTGCATAAGGGTATTAGCAAGTGTTGGTGGGCGGATTTACACTAAGTTTTCTCACGTGATTTTACTCTTCAATTGCATAATTTTGAACTAGCATTACACACCTGCCAAGTATTTTATAAAATGTCCGGTCAAAGGGTCTTGAGTTATTAAAGGTATATTGCATGAATTATGAGTTAAGTGATTTTATGATGATGAAGGAATGTTTGTATGTGTTGATTTCATGGAAGTATCTATAGTGTTTCAAGTGACCATGCCATGTTTAGGGGGTGCTATGCCTCAATCACCTAATTAGGGGATGCTAGGCTCATACTACCAATTTAGGGGCATATACTTCAATCACCTTGTCGTAGGTGCTAGGACCATACTACCATTTTAAGTGGTAATACCTTGGCCACCTTTTGGGGGAATGCTAGGACCATACTACCATTTTAAGTGGTAATACCTTGGCCACCTTTTTGGGGGATGCTAGGCCCGTACTACCATTTTGAGAGGTATATACCTTGGGCACCTTGTCGCGGGGTGCTAGGCCCATTCTGCCAATTGAGGGGTAGATACATCAATCACCTTTCAAGGGATGATATGCCTTGGATTCCAAGTATTTGATGCTTGGTCTATTGGTCTCTTCCTACACATGTAATATATCTATACAAGCATGTTTTACTTCAAGCATTATTCATGCATGCCATGTTGTACTATATTTATTCCTTACCTATGATTATACAATTTGACTATGTTGCCTATCTCT
Organism: Solanum sejunctum; assembly: GCA_025642045.1. Classification (NCBI taxonomy): domain Eukaryota; kingdom Viridiplantae; phylum Streptophyta; class Magnoliopsida; order Solanales; family Solanaceae; genus Solanum; species Solanum sejunctum. The sequence continues at coordinate 24,020 of JAOTQJ010142587.1, forward strand.
TGTTGTATTCCATTCTACATACTTAGAGCATTCAAATGTACTAATGCATACTCTACACCTACATGATGTTCCATGTAGGAACTGGAGCTCCACTTGATCCTCCTCCTCCTCCAAGTGGCCAGTCCTATCTTTTTAAGCAATTTTGGTGAGTTCTCAACTCCGAGGACAATAACTATTGATCTTGTATTATGAAAAGATTCTTTTCTTTATTTAGATGCTTATGACTATGAGGGTGAGCTTGGAATGTCTTGTGGGCCTTGCTCAATTCCATGTTTAGAGGTGTTGTTAGACAAGTGATGTAATTATGCTTTGAGCTTTGGCTCTTTTATTGATTTATGCTATTAAAGTCTTTCTTTAGTCCCTTTTCCCTATTTACACAATCTTGTTGTTATTTAATTGGTTCTGCGACCAAGGATGTGTAAATGATATGATAAAATACTTTTTTGGTATCCCCTTCGGGTTCCCGTTCATCGTGTTAGGTCTAGGCCCTAGGTTTGGGTCGTGACACTCATGTTCGCCTTAGCTTCCCATGTGACACTTTCAACTTGTTTATTCCTCCAAAGAACCTTGATAGAATCTACATCTTTGTTTCTCAACCTCTTCACTTGTCTATCTAATATCTCAACCAGGACCTCTTTGAAATGCCCCAAAAAGTGCCAAAAAATATGTTCGAAAGTGTCTATAATTGTAATTACTATATATCTCAAAATTCGTACATGATATCAAAAATTAAAATTCATATTCTTGATCAGGGGAAAACATTGACTGCAAAATTGGTATAACTCGAATTTTAGAAGACCTGTAGGGAAAATAAATTTTGCCAGCTTTGCAATTTCCAATGAGGGTTTGCGACCCCTCCGCGATGCTGACCCACCATGGAGTGGTGTTTGAACTTTCTTGATTTTCTAGATTTAGTCTAAAACCTTGGGGTCTTGCCCTATGCCATTTTACGTGTAAAAACAACTATACTTAGCCATTTTTTCAACTCTATATCACTGAAGACACTCTCTAACATGCAACCAAATATTTCATCAAAATTCATGTGACTCAAGCTTAATCCAGATCTCAAGAACTTCGTTCATTCTTTAAGTTCTCATTCAAATATTCATTAGGGAAATCCTGAAAGTTAAGGTATGTGGGTTTCAACCATTGGGTCCTTTCATCCATGGTGCCCAACCTTCCTTTTCATGAAAATTGCATGTTTCCAAGTTGTGTTGCTATGGGCATTACTCATTTAATGATTACGATCATATACTATGTTGAGGTTTCATGAAAGGTTTATTAAAAACACATATTACCCATTTTAAGCTTATACTATGAGATGGTTGTCTCTTTTGACTATGCAAGTTTTGAGATATGGAACTATGATCTATGATGAGATTCGATACGGGTTTTCAATGTATCTTACATGAGCGTTTTACCATTAGTTGGTGGGTTGATTTACATTAAATTTTTGCATACCATTTCGCTCTTGATTTGCAAGGTTTAAACTATCATTGCACACCCACCAACCCACAAAGTGTTTGATAAGCTGTCTTGGCATGGATTCTTGAGTAATTGATGGTCTATTGCATGGATTATGAATCAAGTGACTTTATGATGATGAAAGGGTTGTATATATGTATTGAATTCATAAGAAGTATCTATAGTGTTGTAAGTTGACCATAACTTGTTGGAGTGTGACATGCCCAATCACTTTGTAAGGGGGTGACAAGACTTGACCACCTTGTTAGGGGGTGACATGCCTGTACTACCACGTTGAGGGAGTGTACCTCAATCACCTTGTCAGGGACTAAAATGCCCTTACTACCATGTTGAGGGGTATGTACCTTGACCACTTTGTCAGATGGTGACATACAATGTACCTTGACCACCTTATCGGGTGGTGACATGCCCGTACTACCACATTGAGGGTTATGTTCCTCAATCACCTTACAAGGGGGCGACATGACTTGGATAACAAGTAATTGGTTACTTGGTATATGATGGATATGGTATATCCCAACACATGTATTTTATATTTGCAAAGGTATATGATTTACAAGCATATTTCACTTTATGCATTGAAAATGCATGCCATATTGATATTATACTAACCTCTTACATATGATTATGTATTTTGATTATGTTGACTATGTCTTATTGCAGTACACCCCTATGTATTTAGTACATTCAAACATACTAATGCACACTCTATGCCTACATGATGTTACCATGTAGGAACCGTAGCTCCTCAAGATCATCCTCCATATGGCTAGATTTGACATCTTGAAGATAAACTTTGGTGAGTCCTCAAATTTGGGGACACTACCTATGCTACTCTTTCTTATGTTATTTCCTTATGTTGAACTTTGGTACAATAAAGGTGCGCCTGGAAAATGTCTTCGCCCCAACCCAATCTATACTAGAGGTATTATTAGACAAGTGATGTAATTATGCTATGATCTTGACTCTTGATTGATTATGGTTATCAAAGAGTTCCCTTATTCCCTTTATCCTTGCTTAAATCTCATGTTGATGTTATTTTGCTTTCACGACTGAGGATGTGTGATTGATATACTAGAAGGCTTGTTTGGGGTCCCTTAGGGTTCCCCATTCATTGTGTCCCATCTAGGCCCTAGGCTTGGGTTCTCACACTCTTTATAGGCCTAGTCAATCATCTTTGGGTTAAGGGATTTGTTGGATAAAGGTTTTATAAAGCCTAGTCAATCACCTTGGGGTGCACCAGTGTTGTTTGTGAAGACGAAGGATGGTACTCTTAGAATGTGCATTGATTGCTAGTAACATCATAGGGTCACCATAAGAATAAGTACCCTTTACAAAGGATTGATCTTTTTGGCCAACTTCAAGGGGCTAGTCACTTCTCTAAGATTGATCTTCAGTCTGAATATCACCAAGTGAAGAAGTGAAGGAGTGTAACATTCCCAAGACAACTTTCTAAACTAGGTGTGAGCATTATAAGTTTGTGGTTATGTCCTTTAGGTTGACTAATGCACCGGTTAACTTCACGAATCTTATGAATAGGGTCTTTAAACCCTACCTTGACTAGTTTGTGGTGGTTTTTATTGATGATATCTTGATTTATTACCATAGTAAGAAGGAGCATATGAATCACTTGAAGGTGGTGTTGCAAATTTTGAAGAGGAGAATTTGTATGCTAAGTATGAAAAATGTTAGTTTTCGTTGAAAGTGGTTGCTTTTCTAGGTCATGTGGTGTCAGGTGGTGGTATTAAGATGTATCATAAGAAGATGCAGGTGATTAGAAATTGGCCTAGACCTTTGACTCCATCGGACATTAGAAGTTTTGAGGGTTTAGTAGGTTATTACTAGAGGTTTGTAAATGGGTTCTCTTCTATTGCTTCCCCTATCACCAAGTTAACCCAAAAGAAGGTAAAATTTGTGTGGATCAATGAGTGTGAAAAGTGTTTCTAAACTTTGAAAGATAAGCTTGTCTCCGGTCTTATCTTGTCTCTACTGGAAGAGTGGAAGGGTTTGTTGTGTATTGTGATTCCTCAATAATTAGTTTGGGTTGTATTTTGATGAAAAATGATAAGGTTATAAATTATGACTCTAGACAACTTAAGGTGCATAAAAAGAATTATCCTACCCACGATATTGAATTGGCGGTCGTGGCATTTCTTTGAAAATTCGGCATCATTATTTGTATGGGATCCATGTTGATGTGTTTAACGAATATAAGGGCTCCTTAAATATTATGATATGGGTGTGCATTATCACCATGATAAGGATTTTTTGATGCTCTAAGTAGGGTGTCTATAGGTAGTCTAGCTCATGTTGATGATGGCGGCAAGGAGGTGGCTAGAGAAGTCCATCGGTTATCTAGATTGGGAGTTAGGTTTGAGGAGGTTGTTAATGGTGGTATTGTGGTTGTTGATGGTTCAAATCTTCCTTGATTAAAGAAGTGAAGGCAAAGCAAGATCTTGACCTCACCTTGTTAGAATTGAAGGCTTTGGTGAGAGATATTAAAGTGGAGGTTTTCTCCTAAGGGAGAGATGGTGCCCTTAGGTACCAAGGTGGATTGGGTGTGCCCAATATTGATGACTTGAAAAAGAATATTTTAGATGAGGCTCATAATTCTTCCTATTCTATTCACCCTGGTTCTACAAAAATGTATAGAGATTTAAGGGAAGTTTATTGGTGGGGTGGTATGAAGAAAGATAATGCCAAGTTTGCATCAGGTTGTCATAATTGCCAACAATTGAAAGCCAAACATCGAAGGCTGGGTGTCCTAGTCCAAGATATAGAGATTTCTAATTGGAAGTGGGAGGAAATTAATATGAATTTTGGAAGGGTACCTTTGTCTTCATTTCAAATCTTGGTGCTAAATTCAATTGTCACTTTTGAAGGTCCTTCCAAAGAGGTCTTAGTACCAAGGTTATACTTAGCATGACTTTTCACCATCAAACTAATTGCCAAGCCAAGAGAACTATACAAACTATTGAGTATATGGTTGGAGCTTGTGATTTGGAGTTTATAAGTTGGAGTGTCCCATTGATATGAATATGGTTCATCCGGTCTTCCATGTATCTATGTTGAGAAAGTGTATGTGTGACCTAAGTGCTATTGTGCTTTTATATGTTGTGGGTTTGGTGGAGGCTAATTTGACTTATGAAGAGGTTTTGATAGAAATTTTGGATAAACAAGTCAAGAGATTGAGAAACAAGGAGGTAGCTTCCGTCAAGGTTATTTGGAGAAACCAACAAGTTGAAAGTGCCACATGGGTAGCCGAGGCAGACATACAAAATCAATATCCATACCTCTTCCACTCCACTCAATCCTAAGGTACTAATTGGAAACTCCCTATATGATTTCAATTCTTAAGTTTCAGCCTATATGTCAATTGCATGCATTCTTGTTTATGTTGACAAGTTTATGGTGCTTTTGACACTCATGTTGAGATTTTTGAAATGATGCTTAAATGTATTTATTCAGAAATCATCATGATTACTTCTCTTATGTATGTTTCTTTTATATTCGAGGATGAATATTCCAAAGGGGGAGATATTGAAATGCCCTAACAAGTGCTCGAAAATATGCCTCGGAAGTGCCCAAATGGTAATTTTCATATATCTCACAATCTATGCGTGATATAAAAAATCCAACCTCATATTCTTGATCAGGGGAAAAATTGAGTGGAAAATGGGTATAACTTGAATTTTAGAAGACCCGTAGTGAAAAATGAATTTTGCCAACTTTGTACTTTCCAGTGAGGGTTAGCGACCCCTTCGTGATACCGACCCATCACGGAGTGGTGTTTGCACTCCTTTTATTTTCTAGTTTCAGTCTAAAACCTTGGGGTCTTGGCCCCATGCCCTTTACATGTAAAACCACCTATACCTAGCCATTTTTTCAACTCTATATAATTGAATACACTCTCAAAAACCTCTTTAACACTTAACCAAATATTTCATCCAAATTCAAGTGACTCAAGCTTAATTCTAGATCTCAAGAACTTATTCAACCTTCAAGTTCTCATTAAAATCTTCATTAAGGAAATCCCCAAAGTTAAGTATGTGGGTTTCAACCATTGGGTCCTTCATGGTGCCCAACCTTCCTTTTTATGAAAATTATATGTTTTTAAGTTGTGTTACTTATGAGTATTACTTATTAATGTTTATGACCATATATCATGTTGGAGTTTCACGAAAGGTTGATTGAAAACACATGTTTACCCATTTTAAGCTTATACTATGAGATGGTTTGTCTATTGTGATTATGCATGTTTGAACTTCGAACTATGATTTGTGATGAGATTTCACAGGGGGTTTGTAATGTATCTTAAATGAGGGTCTTCCCATGAGTTGATGGGTTGAATTATATTAAGTTTTTTGTATACTATTTTATTTTTGAATTGCATGATTTTGAACTAGCATTACACACCCACTAAGTGTTTGATCTAATGTCTTGACCTGGATTCTTAAGTTACTGATGGTGTATTACATGGATTATGAATCAAATGGCTTTATAAGGGTTGAATATATGTATTGAATTCATGAGAAGTATCTATAGTGTTGTAGGTTGACTATACCTTATTGGGGGGTGACATGCCCAATCACCTTGTAAAGGGGTGACAAGCCTTGATCACCTGTGGGGAAGGGGGTGACATGCCCATACTACCATATCTAGGGGTATATAGCTCAATCACCTTATCGGGGGTGGTGGTGGTGGTGATATTCCCATACTACCACATTGAGGGGTATGTGCCTTGCCACCTTTTCGAGGGGTGACAAGCCCGTACTACCATGTTGAGGGGTATGTAGCTTGACCACCTTGTCGGGGGTGATATGCCTGTACTACCATATTGAGGGGTATGTTCCCCAATCACCTTCCATGGTAGTGACATGCCTTGGATTCCAAGTAATTGGTTGCTTGGTCTATGATGGGTATGGTCTCTTATTACACATTATCCTATATTTGTGAAGCTATATGATTTACAAGCATGTTTCACTTCAACCATTGATCATGCATGCCATACTGATATTATACTACCTCTTGCTTACGATTATGCATTTTGACTATGTTGGCTATGTCTTGTTGCATTGCATCTTACATACTTAGTACATTCAAACGTACTAATGCATACTCTATGCCTACATGATATTACCATGTAGGAAATAGAGCTTCTCATGATCATCCTCCATGTGGCTAGATTTGACATCTTTAAGACAAGCTTTAGTGAAGTCCTCAAGTTCGGGGACACTAGCTATGATACTCTTGCTTATGTTATTTCTTTGTGTTGAACTTTGGTATAATGAGGGTGAGCCCAAAAAGTGTCTTGGCCCCTACCCAATATATGCTATAGATGTTGTTAGACAAGTGATTTAATTATGCTATGATCTTGACTCTTGATTGCTTATAGTTATCAAAGATTTCCCTCATTCCCTTTATACTTATTTAAATCTCCTATTGATGTTATTTTGCTTCCGCGACTGAGGATGTGTGATTGATATGCTAGAAGGCTTGTTTGAGGTCCGTTTAGGTTCCCCATTCACCATGTCACATCTAGGCCCTAGGCTTGGGTCATGACACTCTTCACAAGTGAAATTATATTTTACAACACCCACAACCTCCAAGGGTACTATAGCACTTGGGTCACCAACACATCTCCTTAACATAGACACATGGAAGACCAGATGAACCATATTCATATCAATGGGCAACTTCAACTCATAGGCCACCTTACTAATCCTCCTTAACACTTAATAAGGACCCACAAACCTTAGGCTCAATTTACCCTTCTCGCCAATTCGAACTACACCCTTCATGGGTGAGAACTTCAAGTAAACCCAATCATCAATCTTAAACTAAAGATCTCTTCTCCTCACGTCAAAGTAGGAGTTTTGTCTACTTTGGGATGTCTTCAACCTTTCCCTTATCAATTTCACTTTCCCCAGAGGTTCCATGACCCAAACCAAGCAAAGCCATTTTCCCCACTCCAAACCACCCGATCGGTGATCTACAATGCCTATTATGAGGAGCTTCAAAAGGAGCCATACCAATGCTTGAGTGATAACTATTGCTATAAGAAAATTCAATAAGTGGAAGATGCTCATCCTAACTACCATTAAACTCTAAAAAACAAGCCCTAAGCATATCCTTAAGAGTTTGGATAGTCCTCTCGGCTTGGCCATCCATTTGAGAATGAAAAGTGGTTCTAAGCTTAACCTTAGTACCAAGACCCTTTTTAAAGGACCTCCAAAAATGTGAAGTGAATTGATCACCATGATTAGAAATGATAGACAAGGCACCCCGTGCAATCTAATAGACTCATGAATGTACAACTTGGCATATTCTTCGGCATCATAAGTAGTCTTAATTGGTAGGAAGTGAGCCGACTTTGTCATTCGATTCATGAAAACTCAAATAGAATCAAAATGCTTTCTAGTCTTAGGCAACCTAACCACAAAATACATGTTGATTTCTTCCCACTTCCAGGTAGGAATCTCTATGTTTTCGACTAGGCCACCCAACCTTTGATGTTCGACTTTTACTTGTTGGCAATTGTGACATCAGGATATGAACTTGGTAATATCTCTCTTTATATCACCCCACCAATACAACTCCCTCAAGTCTTTATACATCTTTGTAAAATGGGGGTGAATGGGATAGGATTAGTTATGGGCCTCCTACAAGATCAATTCTCTCAAATCACCCATATTTGGTATACACAATCTACCTTGGTACCTAAGGGCTCCATCTCTACCTTAGGAGAAAACCTCCAGTTTACCATCCTTCACCAAGGTCTTCAACTCTAGCAAGGTGGGGTCATGATTCTTATTTTGCCTTTACCTCCTCAATCAATGAACACGTAGAACCATCAATAACCACTATACCACCATTATTAAGTTCATCCAACCTAACCCCCAATCTAGCCAAGCGGTGAACATCTCTAGCTACCTCCTTGCCGCCATCATCAACATGAGCTAGACTACCCATAGACACCCTACATAGAGTATTGACCATAATATTAGCTTTGCTAGGGTGATAATGCATACTCATATCAAAGTACTTAAGGAGTTCTAGCCACCTTCTTTGTCTCAAGTTAAGATCTTTTTAGGTGAACACATATTGGAGACTCTTATGATCAGTGGACACATTAACATGAACCCCATACAAATAATGATGCCAAAAATTCAAATAAAATACCATGGGCGCCAATTGAAGATCATGGGTGGGATAATTCTTCTCATACTCCTTAAGTTGTCTAGAGGCATATGCAATCGCCTTACCATTTTGTATCAACACACATCCCAAACTGATTCTAGAAGCATTACAATAAAATATAAACCTTCTAAATCTTACCATAAGGACAAGATAGGATCAAAAACAAGTTTATCTTTCAAGGTTTGAAAATTCCTTTCACAGTCATCAGTCCATATAAACTTTGCCTTCTTTTGGGTTAACTTAGTCATAGGAGAAGCAATAGAAGAGAAACCATTTACAAACCGTCGGTAACAACCCACCAAAACCAAGAAACTCTTAATGTCCAATGGATTCAAAGGTCTAGGGCAATTTCTAATCACCTCCATCTTCCTAGGATCCACCTTAATACCATCACCTATAACCACATGCCCTAGAAAAGCAATCTCTTTCAACCAAAACTCACATTTTTCATATTTAGCATACAAGGTCTCCTCCTCACGATATGCAACACCACCCTTAAGTAATTCACATACTCCTCCTCACTATGGGAATCGATTAAGATATCATCGATAAAAACCACCACAAACAAGTCAAGGTAGAGTTTAAAGACCCTATTCATAAGATCCATAAATATAGCCAGTGCATTGGTCAAACCAAAAGACCATAACCACAAATTCAAAATGCCCATACCTAGTCTGGAATGCCATCTTGGAATATTACACTCCCTCACTTTCACATGGTAGTAACTGGAATGAAGATCAATCTTAGAAAAGTGGATAGCCCCTTGAAGTTGATCAAAACGGTCATCAATCCTTGGTAGAGAGTACTTGTTCTTTTTGGTAACCCTATTTAGTTGCCCATAATTAATGCATATTTGGGAAATACATCAAGGAACTCATTAACTAGGTCTTATGAAGTCCTTTTCCAACAAATCCCACTATTTCTCCTTCAACTCCTTCAACTCTGCTTGGGCCATACAGTAAGGGGGAATAGAAATGGGTTGAGTATCAGGAAGGAGGTATATACCAAAGTCTATTTTCCTTTTAGGAGGAACACTGGGAAGCTCATCAAGAAAAAGATCAAGAAACTCATTAACTATCGAAACCATTTCAATAGGAAGGACTTTAGACTTAACACCCCTGACCCTCACAAGATGATAAGCACAACCCTTACAAATCAACTTTTGGGCTTTAAGATAACAAGTGAATCTACCCTTGACCACCATATCATGACTTTCTCACTCAAGAATGGGCTCATTAGGAAATTGAAATTTAATCTTATGGGTTCTATAGTTAATAGAAGCATAAATACATGCAGCCAATCTATACCAAGTATGACTTCAAAATCCACCATATCTAATTCAAGAAAATCAGTAGGCAAGATTTTATGTAAGATGAAATAGGATAATTTCTTTTAACTCTTTTAGCAACAATGGACTCACCTATGGGGGTAGACACTTCATAAGGCTCACACAATAATTCGGGGCAAATATGAAGCTTTTTGGCAATAAAAGGAGTAATAAAAGAAAGAGTTGCACCCAAGTCTATCAATGCATACATATCAAAATTAAAAACCTTTAACATATCAGCAACAACATCAGGCACCTCATCAACTCATTGTCTCCAATGTAGAACATAGAATCTATTTTACCTTAGAGCACTTCCTTAATGACCTCCCCTTTCTCTTTGGCCCGTATTAGCACCTTGGACTTGAGGATGACCATGTCTACCTCTACGTTGAGCATGAGGACAATCAATAACTTTATGACCCAATTCACCACAACCAAAGCAAGCATTGAAGTTCTTCAACATGGGCCACTGTGGTCTTTTCCACACTTTTGGCACCAAGGATTTGTCACCCCCTCATTACCACCTTGGAATCTTTTATTAGCTATCCTATTATTGGAAAACCTCTTATTGGAAGCATTGGATAACCTTTGGCCTTGGAACTTGCGTCCTTGAGAAAATCGGCCACCCTTAGAACCTTGGAATCCACCATCAAACTGAGCCCAATTGGACTCATCAACCCTTCTCTTTCTAAGTTTCTCTCCATCGAATTGTTCGGCATAAGTCATGAGCTAAGAAAAATCCCTATCATTTACCAACATGGTGGTACAACACTTCTCATTAACCAAGTCGGACACATCCGACACAAATTTGTTCATTCTAGATGTTGGTTCAGTAACCAATCATAGAGCATACTTGGAAAACTTATTGAACCTGAGGGCATACTCCCTCATACTCATAGAATCTTGCTTAAGGTTCAGAAACTCCATCATATTAGCCTCTCTTAGATCGTTAGGAAAGAACTGATTGAGAAATGCCACCTTGAACTCCTCCCAAGGGATAGCATCATTGTTCCCCTTCTCCATCATCTATTCAGTAAACCAAATTTGAGCCACCCTTTTGCGTTGGTAGACTGTCAACTCCACTTTTTCCTCAGAATTAACCCCCATAATAGAAAAAACCTTATACACTTCATTAATGAATTCTCTGGGATCCTTATCCACCTTGGACCCATGGAACTCTAGTGGATTCATCCTAGTAAAATCCCTCACCCTTGATGCCAGAGTAGAAGCATAAAGAGGTTGGTCCCCTTGGTTGATTTGGTTGGTCATAGCATGAGACAACATTGCAATAGTATCTTGAAATTCTTCTTGGCCGACCACTCCTTCTTAAGGAGCTTGAGAAGGGAGAGGAGCCGGTTGCTCCTCAGGTGTATGGGCTCTTCTTCCTCTTAGAATTGACATGATTTAAAATAGCAATGAACATTTATTAGGGGAAAAGAGTTAACTTCTATAGCACGACATAGATCATGAAGAAATGAATCATTTCCTAAAACTCCTAATAGCCTCTTACTCATAGTTGTGTACTTCACAACCATGAATAAGAGTCTAATGGATGTGGTGTGTTTGATTCTGAGGACCATTAGCAACATAATGCTCTAATACCAAGTTTGTCACCACCTAACCCTAGGGCCTAGACATGATACAGCGAATGGGAACTCAAAGTACCCCAAATAAGCCTCTTAGTATGTCAATCACACATCCTTAGTCACGAAAGCAAAGTAAACAATAGCAAAAGATATATAGATTAGGAAGAGAGACTAAGGGAATCTTCTCATAAACATGGAAGGCTTAAGAAGAGTCATGCTCATAATCATAAATACATTATAATATTCAACATACACCTTTAAACATGGAATGGAGCTGGGGCCAAGACACTTTCTGGGCTACCCTCATAATATGAAATAGTCAACATAAAGAAGTCTTAGTATTAGCAAGAGATAGTAGATAGTGTCCCCAAACTTGAGGATGCGCCAAGCTTATCTTCAAATAATTTCACTAGAAACATGGAGGATGATTAAGAGGAGCTCCGATCCTTACATGGTCATATCATGTAGGCATAAAGTATGTGTTACATCTGAATGTACTAAGTATGTAGGATGCAATGCAACAATACATAAGCCAATATAGTCAAATTGCATAATCTTAGTCAATAGATAGCATAATCTCAATGTGGCATGCATGATCAATGCTTTAAGTAAAACATGCTTATAAATCAGTCATCTTGCACAGATCATAATACATACGTGGGAACAGACCTCAACTGACAAAGAATAATACCAAGCGAGCTACAACTTGGAATCCTGATGACTACCCCTCATCGTTAAAGAGGTGATCTACTTGTCAAAGTAAACAATACTTCAAAATTATAGGAACATGACCAAATTTAGTATGAAGTAACACTTCTTATGGGAATATGACCCATTTCAGAAAGGATTTTATTAAGAAGTACACTGAATGGATACACAAGTATAGTAAGGGTATAACATAATCCTATGTTTGCACATAGTTTGAGGAAATGAGTATGGACCCTTGAGGATAGTCCATGCTGATATCCAATCCATTGGTGCTATGTTGAATCCCATGGAATTCTTGAAATAATCATAAGTTTAATTACTTGTAATAGACATGGAATCATGACATCAGTAGCTCTTAAACATCTTTGAC
>JAOTQJ010142593.1:0-36692 GCA_025642045.1 Solanum sejunctum
AAATTAACTTTTGGTCCCAAACTTTACCAAATTGAACCAATTAAGGACTTATGGGTTCTAACTTACGGGGTCTAACAGATTTTCTCTTAATTGGTTGGCTGAATTATGAAGTAAGACTTATTTTAACAAGGTACAGTTTGTTAGTCATGTAATTGAGCTGCTGCAATACTTTTACAGTCCATAAAAGTGAGTCCTTATAGCATATGACAATTGTGTTTTAGTATGAACTTGTGTGCTGTTGGATGGAAGGCTATTGTGTCACGTACTTCATGACTACTTTGGTACTGTTATAAGACTATTTTGAGGCTATTTTTATGTATGTATGTGTTGAGGACAATTTAGGTAAAGTTAAAATACGTTTGGGGTTGTTGACATTGAAGTGTGGCAAAAGGATGTAGCATTATGCCACTTGTTTGTATGTTGTGAAGAATTGTTATGTGTTGTGCCTTGTGGGCTGTTGTAAGACGGGTAAGGGTCTGAAATAAGATGTACATGACATGTACATAAGAATGGTTATTAGAAAATATGCTTCTAAGTGAAAAGATTGACGGAACGCCTTTGGGTCAATAATTATAAGCTTGCTGTCCAGGTGATAGTTTTTATGATATTGGGCTGTCAAGAAGTTTTTCTTTGCTGCTAATACTAGTCTTATTGCCTAATATATTGTAGATAAATATTTGACAGAAAATGCAGCCACTCCAAGGTAGTAACGAGGTCATACAATGAGGTATGTAAGGCTACTTGATTTCATATCATTTGGCATGAAACATAGATCCCTCCTTAGTACATAAAGGCATTGCCAACTCCGACACCACTATTAACCGTGTCTCCACTCATTCATATGTTCATATGCTGCCATACATAATCACCTCTAAATCTATATATACACGTGGATACCAAGTTACACGTGATCTTGTTGCTAAATAAAGTTCACGAGTTGTTTCATCTCATATGCATCTCATTATTTATGTAATGTACTCATTTCATTATCATATTATCTTGTATGATTATTTACATGTCACATGCTACATCTACAGTCCTATAGCTCTAATATTATGACCACCAAAAGAATAATCTCAAAGGTAATTGAAAAATAAAGTGTATTATTTATTGATAGGTGGTAGCCCGAGGGGTGGAAGCATCATCTAGCCAAGGATTATCCTATCATGGGTGGTAGCCCGAGGGGTTAAGGAAGAACCTAGCCAAGGACGATCCCGATACAGTTTTACAACTGATCAATTGGTAAAGTAATAAAGAACATAAAGTACATGATTCCAAAGTATCACCAAAGGTGGTCTCTTATCCTACACCAGTGCATAGTTTCATTTGAGCTGTTACTTCATATACAGTATATCCTACCTTACTTATTCAGTACATTACCTCATCCTGATGTCCCTTATGGGAGATCTCCATTTCATATTGTAGGTACAAGTGCTACTAGATCTCCCCAGTAGAGTACAAGACATCCAGTTGCTGTTACCAAGCTCCAGGTTGCTTCGGAGCTTTGTATATGTCTAGAACTTATATGTTTGTGTTGTACAGTAGTTGATGCAGGGCCTATCCCAACCCTTATCAGATACTTTCTCTCATCTAGAGGCTTCATAGACTATGTGAATTAAAGTGTGGTTATGTCTCATACCTTAGACACCGTGGCCCCAACGGCCTAGTCATATGCATTTCCTTTTGGCTTATTATTACTGTTTACTGGCATAAAGGCATGTTAACTGTGGAATCCCTTGTAATATGTCTAAAAAGAACATAGATATAGTTTGGTTCTCCTGAGTCTTATCGGCAACGGGTACTGGTCCGCCTTAAGGGGACATTGGGGCGTGACACCACTACAACTAACTCTACAAGCCATAAATCACTTTACGATGCATAGACTGATCTGTGAAACCTAGTCGGGTATGGATTTTCTATGAAACCATGGTTTACGAGCTACAAAATACTCTATAACTCATAATTAGGTTTTCATAGAATCCAAGCCCAAAACTGTCTAATATACATAGAGGACATAAGACCCTAGCTCCTAATCACTCAAATTGCGATCATTGAATTCTCTTGAGTCAATGCATTCTCTTTGGGTTTGTCCTTAACCTTTGTTAGATTTTATTTCTTGACAGTGACTACTTTATCCTCTAAAAATAAGGTGCAATTTGGTCTACATCAAGATTTTGTCATCATTGCCGAGGAATATATCTAGACTTAGTTAATTCATAATAAATTTGTGTATTAATCCTTATTTCCCATATTTTACTTTTGTTTGTTGTTTTTGTTCTTTTTAGGGTGTAGTGTAGTTTTACCCAAAACCTGGAGTCAATGTAATCCCTTAACTCTATTTGACCTAGAGATCTACAGAACATTGAGAAGTATGGACAAAGACAACGCCAACAATGCAACCAATGTAGCTCTAGACTAGAACAACAATGAGGATGCTGAGAATGAAAACCCACCTACTCTGGAGGACATTGCTCCACAACCTTAGGATTTTAATACGAATGCTTACCAATGGAGTCAATACAGGATGAATCCTATGGCTATGGAGGTAACTGGAGCTATTGTGTTGCCACCAATACCAGCAGTCATAAAGTTCATAGTCTTGAGTGTATTACTTTAGCTACTACAAAACCATGTGCTATTTGCAGGCTTTACCATTGGAGTATCCTCATAGCACCTATACAATGTGGAATTAATACAAGACTGTGATGGGAACATAGAATCTGTCTATGGATGTTGTGGGACTTCATGTGTTCCCATTCTCTCTTACAGGGCGCAGAGTTTGCTCACCAGTTGGGCAGACTTGTAGAAGGCCTATTTGGAGAGGTGCTTCCCTAGATCGAAGTATTTCAAGTTGAAGGACCAAATTAACAACTTTGAGCAACTTTATAGTGATTCAATCAGCACTACTTAGGAGCAATTCACCAAATGTCAAAGGAGCGTCCCTGATTGCAAGATAGTTGATGATTTCTTGGTGGAGATCTTCTACCATGCCCTTGATAAGAACAGTGAGGCTTGTCCTGACACTATCATAGGGGGCATGTTCTTGGATAAACCATTTTCAAGAATTGGAAAGCGAATGGAAAGAGTGGTCAAGAGTAATCATGTATGGGGGCAGAGAGACAGAGCATCCACAAAGAGTTCAAAGAAGTTGTCAGTGTTGGTCAGGTGCAAGCAAAGACTAATGAAGAAATCATGCAATAGCTTACCTAGATCTGATCAGGTATGGAGGTGATGGTGAAGCAGAACCAAGAGCGAGTAAATGCAGTGGTTCATCAAC
This sequence comes from Solanum sejunctum, assembly GCA_025642045.1. Taxonomy (NCBI): domain Eukaryota; kingdom Viridiplantae; phylum Streptophyta; class Magnoliopsida; order Solanales; family Solanaceae; genus Solanum; species Solanum sejunctum. The sequence continues at coordinate 3,278 of JAOTQJ010142593.1, forward strand.
CTCCACGTGCACCCATATATGATGAGCCGTAATATAATAAGGAAGCATGTTTTGTTGCTATCAGATGGGTATTTTTTGGACTAATGTCTAAGGGTCCAATCAGGACTATTAACACCAAGGTAAAGGAAACCAAGGTCAGAAGTTTAACAGGTATGGAGCTTGTAAGGATAACTGTAGAGGTTACTACGACAGGAACGTGGGTACAGAGAGAGATTCAGATTGGGCTCACAGAGAGGGCTTCAGAAATGGTCCTTATATGCCACCACATAATCATGATGCAGGTACAAGCAATTCCAGAATTAAGGAGATGTTTGACCACCTATTAAAGAAAGCTGAGACACAAGATGATACTCTGAGGGGCGCAAGATCAGACATTTCTAGTATAAATCAGAAATTGAGTCTTACTCTATGGCTATCAAACAACTAGAACAATAGTTTGATCAAGTCAAAACATACTCTGCGTCAGAGGGGTACACCACCTAGCAACGTAGTTTAGAATCCTAAAAATGAAGGCCATTGTATGGTAGTTACTACTCGGGGTGGCAAGAGCACCATTGATCCTCCCATGCAAGTTAATGAGGAAGATGTTTGATAGGATATGGTTACGGCTAAAGATGCAGAGATAGGAGATGATCATGGCAAGGATGGGGTAAGTGGAGCCCATTCCTTGGCCTCCTCCTCCTTTCCCTCAAAGAATCAAAAAGGGGGAGGAGGAAGGCAAACTCAAGCACTTCATATCCATGTTGAAACATCCCTCCATCAACATCTTTCTCATTGAGGCATTGGAGAAGATTCCAGGGTATGCCAAGTGCATGAAGGAATTGGTCACTAAAAAGAGCACTTTGAGTCAAGAGCTTTGCAAGAGCTTCAACATCGCAGTGCTATTGCTATGAGGTCCTTGGTTCAGAAGTGAGAAGATCTGGGTGATTTCACTATACCTTGCACCATTGGAGATGTGGAGTTTGCAAGGGCAATTTATGATCTAGGTACCAGCATTAATCTAATACCCCTTGCGATCTACAAGAAGCTTGTATTAGGAGCCCCCACTTTGATGAGCATGGGGTCGTTGATAGTGGATTGCACAGTGAAGTCGATAGGAATACTTTATGATGTGCTAGTGAAAGTTTAAAATTTCATATTCCCCCCAAACTTTGTGATCCTAAATTGTGAAGTTAACTTTGACTTCCCAATCATCTTGGGAAGACCATTCCTAGCCACTGGCGAGTACTAGTGGATATGGAAGCTGATCAATTCAGAATAAGATTGAACAACGAAGAAGTCTTGTTTAATATCTGTCAATCCATGAAGTGTCAAAATGATATGAAGAGTTAAGTCTAGCAATTTGTAAAGCCTGAGTAACCAATTTGTCCAAGTCATGCTACGATAATAAATCAGGCGTTGCTTGGGATGTAACCCAAGGTTTTTGATGTAATAGTGTAGTTGTAGGTTTATTTTTAGTTTCTGGATCATAGGTAATTTATTTTATTGTCTTAGATTGTAATTTTTGACATTTGGCTGGTTGCATATAGGGTAACTATGTGTTCAATGAAAAATATGCAGGTGCAGGGCTAAAATTGTTATTTTTAGCTGAAAAGAGCATCAGGAAATGTCTCTACAACTGGGTCTATGGGCCATAAAGTATTTTTATAACCCATATCCCATCTCATAGAGATTTTCAATGAACAGAGAAATCATGCACTCCAGTCCACGAGCCAACTTTATGATTTATCGGTAAAACAATGGGTCATTAATGGGGCTCATGGACACCAAGAAAGTTCTTAAAATTTTTGCTAAGTCTTGAGGTCTCTACAATCAACTCTACGAGCCATAAATCACTTTATGACGCATAGACTGATCTGTGAAACCCAGTCACGAAATCTAGGGTGTGGATATTTTACGAAACCATGGTTTATGAGCCGTAAAACACTTTATGACTCATAATTGGGGTTTCATAGAGTCTAGGCCGGCTAACTTTTAGTTGACCCAGTCAAGGTATAAATAATAGGGTCAAATTATTTGGGCCCCATTGTTAACCTAATTTATGAAATTAACCCGGCCATCCCCTCCCCACGTAAATCCGAGCACCGATGGCAGCCATACACCTATTGTCCAGCAAGTTTCCAGTAATCTAGGGATTAGTGCCTAGTCACCTCCTTCATCTTCTTCAACTTAAGCACACATCTTGGTATGTTTTCAGTTAGATTAATACCTTTAATTTTCCATAATACCTTTATGGAAATCATGATTAGAATGGTAGTTTAGACACAACTTTTTTATGGATTTAACGTGTGATAATAAATTTTAGGTTTCCCTTGTTAGAATGATTATGTAAATCTAATTGGGTATGGTTTCCTTGATTACATGTTTTGAATAGTTCTTTGTGCCTATTGATTCACCCACCATGAGTGATTAAAGATTTTGTGTGTGAATTGGTAGGTGATGACATAGGTGCATACTCTTGTTAAAACTGAGCATTAGTAGTCGAACTTGTAGGGTAAATATGCATAATCACTTTTGATGGGGTATATGTGTTGTAAAACTTGTTGGGGGAATGGTTATGGTATGGAAATCATGTGGGTTTGTGTTTTGCTTTGATACTGTTAGAATACTTGTTGGAAAAGTCAATTGGGGTCGGTTGTGATAGGCTCAGAACCTCAGTTGATTGAGTTTTCTTGTCCACGAGTAGCTTTTGTGGCCCATGGATTATTCCATGAGTCATAATTGCACCTCCTAGAAGATTCTAGAAGCTTGAAGTTTCTGAGTATCCATCAGACTAGACCTTCTATGAGTCATACATCACTTTATGGCTCATAGATATGTCTCGTAGACCTTTTCCTAGAATAGATTCACTCATTGGAAATCTCTATGACTCAATCTATGACTCTAAACCAATTTACAAGTTGTACCTAGTCTCGTCGACTTTTCCAGTGACAAACCTTGTTCAAACCATTGCTTTACAAAAGTTGTTTACGGCTTATAGTACCCACTATGGCTCATAAAGGTGCTTTCGTAGAACCCTTCAGCAACTTAATTCAAATTATTTTTGCATTCCAATTTTTGAATTGTGGGGCTAACCATGGTGTTTATATATCATGTTTCAAGTACTATGGCGCCAAAAGCCAAAGGTGATGAGATCAGGCCCTTGTAGAGGAGGCTCAAAGATGAGCCTTTGGATGATGAGAAGGCTACCACACTGAGTGTCTTACTAGAGGAGCTACGCGTTAACCTAGACCCATAGGTGGCTTCACTACAAAATAGAATTGTTGCCAAAGCTTGGCTAAAGTGCCCTAAAATGTGCTTCGAAAATACCCATAAATGTAATTTCCATGGATCACAAAATTCGTTCATGATATCAGAAATCCAACTTCATATTCTTGATCAGGGGTAAAATTGAGTGAGAAATGGGTAAAATCCCAATTTTAGAGTACCCGCAGCAAAAATAATTTTCAAAACATTTCTTATCAAGTGTGTATCCACGGCTAGGCTAGAATGCCAACTAGGTGAGAGCAGTACAAACTTTCTCTTCGCGTTAGGTCTGCATCCCAGACATAGACCGTTGTTGATTTTTCCTTAATTTCTTGTTTTGGCCTGCCACAACCCAAGCATAGGGCCTAGATGTGACACGACGAATGGGGAACCTGAAGGGACCTCAATCAAGCCTCTTAACATATCATTACACATCCTTGGTTGCTGAAGCATTTGAACAACAACAAGAGATATTAAATAGGGAGAAATGGGGATAAGGGACAAATTTAATGGCATAGAAGCATAACAAGGCAATAAAGTATAGTATTAATGCATCATAAGGTTCCAACAACACCTTTACTACATAGATAGAGCGACGGCAAAGACAATCCCCATGATCACCCTCATAGTCATATGTTTCCAACATAATACATACCATAAATCAAGACAAGTATGTCCTCGAAGTTGAGGACTCACCAACTTGCTTTGAGGTATGTCGCACTGGCCATGTGGAGGAGAAGGATGATTGTGAGGAGCTCTAGTTACTACATGGTAACATCATGTAGGCATAGAGTATGCGTTACTACGTTTGAATTACTAAGTATGTAGGATGTATGCAACAATAGATAAGCAACATAGTCAAAATGTATAATTAGGCAATAAATGAGCATGAGTGATGCTTGAAGTATAACATGCTTATATGGAATATATTATATGTGAAGGAAATGACCATCATTATAGACCAAGCAAATTTAGTATTTGAAATCTAAGGTAGACCACCCCTTAGAAGTGATTGAGGAATCAACCCCTCAATTGGTTGATGGACATGACCACCCTCCATCAAAAGTGATGAGGTATCAACCCCTCAATTGGTTGATGGCTTACCACCCCTATCTAAGGCGAATGAGGTATTAAACCCTCAGTTGGTTGATGGACATGACCACCCTCTGCTAAAAGTGATTGAGTTGTCAACCCCTCAATTGGTTGATGGCTTACTACACACATCCGAGGCGAATGAGGTATCAACCACTCAGTTGGTTGATGGACATGACCACCCTCTGCTGAAAGTGATTGAGGTATCAACCCATTAATTGGTTGATGGGATACAATACCTATCCGAGGTGAATCGCCCCTTAATTGGCTATGGTTAACTCACAATACTATAGATTCTTTTCATGAAATCAACACATATATACCATCATTTTATCATCATAAAGTCACTTAAGTCATATGCCAAGCATTAGGTCTTCAACAACACATGCTACATTGACCGAATATTTTATCAAACACTTGGTGGGTTTGCAATGCTTGTATAAAACCTTGCAATTCAAGAGTTGAATCATGTGACAAATCCTAATGTAACTAACCCATCAATACTTGGTAAAACCCTCCTGTGAAATACATTGAAACCCCCCATCAAATATCATAATAGGTAAATCATCTCATGGTATATACTTAAAAATGAGTCATCACGTATTTTCAATCAAACTTTCATGAAACCCCAAGATAGTATATGATCATAATCACTAATGAATGATACCCATGAGCAACACAACTTGAGAATATGTAATTTTCATAGAAATGAAAGATTGAGCTTCATGGGTGAAAGGTACCCATGAATAAAACCCACATACCTTAGGCTTTGAGTTTCTTGAAATTGAGTGGTGAAACACTTGACATTTGGAAGTAGGTCTTAGAATGCAAAGCGCATTAAGTTTCCTTCAATTTGTATTGGGGTTTTGATGGAGGTTCTTGAGAGAATTTGAGAGTTTGCTTGATATGAGAGTAATGACTTTAATCCTTTGGAATAGGGTTTTGGTCTTTTGGGGAGGTTAAGATAGCATTGAAAGTCAAAAAAAGGTCGCTGAAATAAATTAAATTCACAAAAATGCCATTAATGGACGGATGAAAAAATTGGGAAAGTGTCACTCACTTAAGGTTACACTGGTTGTGTGGCACTTTACGGGTCATCTGGAGTGCCCATGAATGACACTTAGTCTACAAATTGGAATTGGAACATTTGGGAAAACGTTATCGTCATCGTCACTTTGATAGGCCACTTTCATGGCCGTGTGGTGTTACATGGTCCATGTAGCAGTCTGTCCAACTACACTTAGAGAAAACTATTGCAGGCCACCCCACGCCCAAGGCTCATGAGCCGTCAGACCTGCCATAGTCGGTCAAAGGTTACCGTGGCACCACACTTTGTCAAAACCTCCCTCCCATGCTTACCTTCCTCACTTGCACACAATCCACAACCAACCACATAGTCAGCAGCAAGCCACATGGCCCGTAACACTGGCCATGCCCCATAGCTTAGGCCAAAAATGGCCTTTTCCAGCTTAAGGATGCCCAAATGGCCCATCCAACACCTCACTATCCGTGGAAGAGCCCGTGTGGTTTCACTGTACAGGAAGGTCTCACAAAAATTTTCATAACTCCTTCATGTAACCTCGAAATGAGGTGAAACCAAGTATGTTGGAAAGATAACTCAGAGAGCTTTCATTTGACAGTTGTGGCCCATCCAGTTCCAAGTGTACTAAAGGTTATGATCATTTAAAGTTGACCCTTGCATGAACCAACACCCAAAACTCCACTCATGGGAAATTCTTAAACTCGTTTGAGTACTAGAAGTCTCCACGACCTTAATACATTCTCTACCTACACATATAAGGTTTGAAACAAAGGTACATAAGAGCATGGAGTTAAGGGGTGTCATAATATCACCCCTTTGGGAAAATTAATCCCTCAATGTCAAAGAGATGTACACAAGAAAAGAGAAGATGGAGAGTTTAGCCCAACATGGATGCAATAAATGCACTTTAAACATGATTTTCAAAAAGTCTCAAATAGAACATCAAAAAGTACTATAACTTGTCAATATAAACATGAATGCATTCAATGACGTAAGAGTCGAAACTTAAGACTTGAAACCACATAGAGGAACTGAAATTAGTACCTTAGGCTTATGTAGAGTGGAATAGGTATGGATATTACTTTTCTATGTCTGCCTCGGCTTCCCATATGGCACTTTCAACGAGTTGGTATCTCCAATGAACCTTGACAGAAGCGACCTCTTTGTTCCTCAACCTCTTCACTTGCCTATCCAAAATTTCTATGGAAACCTCCTCATAAGTCAAATTGTCTTCAACAACCCCCAAACCAAGAGGTATAATATCATTCGGATCATCCACACATTTCCTCAACATAGATATATGAAAGACTGGATGAACCAAGTCCATTTCACTAGGAAACTCTAACTCATAGGCTACCTTACCAATCCTTCTCAACACCCTATGAGGACCCATGAATCTTTGACTCAAACTCCCTTTTTTTTTACCAAAATGAACCACACCCTTCATGTGTGAAACCTTCAAATAGACCCAATTACCAATCTTAAATTCAAGATCCCTCATCCTCACATCAACATAGGACTTTTATCGCTTTGGGAGGTTTTGAATCTTTCCCTAATCAACCTCATCTTCTCCATGGGCTAAGTAACTAAATCCTGGCCTAAAAAGGCCATCTACCCCTCCCCCCCTCAAACCATCCAACCAAGGATCTACAATGCTCCCATAAAGTTCTTCAAAAGGAGTCATACCAATGCTTGAATGATAACTACTATTATAAGCAAACTCAATCAATGGAAGATGATCATCCGAACTACCCTTAAACTCCAATACACAAGCCCTAAGCATGACCTCAAAAGTTTGGATAGTTGTTTTAGCTTGAACATCCATTTGAGGGTGGAAGGTCGTGCTAAGCTTTACGTTGGTACCAAGACCTCTTTAGAAGGACCTCTAAAAGTGAGAAGTGAATTGAGCACCACGATCCAAGGTGATATACAAAGGCACTCCATACAATCATACCAATTCATAAATGTACAACCTACCATAATATTTGGCACGATATGAAGTTTTGACTAGTAAGAAATAAGCCAACTTCGTCATTCTATCAATCACAACCCAAATATAATCAAAATTCTTTCTAGTCATAGGCAACCCTACCACAAAATACATGTTAATTTCCTCCCACTTCCAAGTAGGAATCTCTATATCTTGGGTTAGGCCACCTGCCCTTTGATGTTCGGCTTTGACTTGTTGGCAGTTATGGCAAACAGCCACAAACTTAGCAATATCCCTCTTGATACTACCCCACCAAAATACTTCCCTCAAATCTCTATACATCTTTGTAGAATCGGGGTGAACAGAATAATAGGAAGAATTATGAGGCTCATCAAGAATCCTCTCTCATGTCATTGACACTAGGCACACACATAACTTGGTACCTAAGGGCACCATCTCCCCCTTGGGAGAAAACCTTCACCTTGCCCTCTATCCCCAAGGCCTTCAATTCTAACAAGGAGGGGTCAAGATCTTTCTTTGCTGTTACCTCATCAACCAAGGAAGATTTCAAACCATCAACAACCATAATACCACTATTATCAACCTCTTCCAACCTAACAGCCAATCTTGCCAACCAATGAAATTCTCTAGTCACCTCTTTGCCCCACCATCAACATGAGTTAGTCTACTCATAGACGCCCTACTCAAAGCATCTGCCACAACATTAGCCTTACCGGGGTGATAATACACACTCAAATCATACTCTTTAAGAAGTTCTAACCACCCTGTTTGTCTCAAATTGAGGTCCTTTTTGAATGAACACATATTGGAGACTCTTACGATTGGCAAACACATCAACATGCTCTCTATACACATAATGATGCCAAATTTTCAAAGCAAAAACCTCAGTAGTCAATTCAAGATCTTGAGTAGGATAATTCTTTTCATACATCTTAAGTTGTCTAAGAGCATAGGCTATCACCTTACCATCTTGGGTCAAAACACAACCTAAACCAATTCATGAGGCATCAAAATACAAAACAAACCCTTCCAACCCTTCCAATAGATATAAGATAAGAGCGGAGATAAGCTTTTCCTTCAAGGTTTGGAAACTCTTTTTACACTCATCAGTCCACACAAACTTGGCCATCCTTTGATTCAACTTAGTCATAAGAGAAGCAATAGAAGAGAACCCATTCACAAACCTTTGATAGTAACCCGCTAAGCCCAAGAAACTTCTAATGTCTGATGGAGTCAATGGCCTAAGACAATTCCTAATCATATCTGTCATCTTATGATCCACCTTAATACCATCTCCCAACACCACATGGCCTAGAAAGGCAACCTCTTTCAACAAAAATTCACATTTCTCATACTTAACATACAACTTCTCTTCCCTCAAACTTTGTAGTGCTACCCTCAAATAAGCCACATGATCCTCCTCACTATGTGAATAGATCAAAATATAGTCAATGAAGACCACTATAAGAAAATTAAGGTAGTGTTTAAATACCCTATTCATAAGATCTAAGAAGATAGCTGATGCATTGTTCAACCCAAAAGACGTAACGACAAATTCATCATGCCCATACTTAGTCTGGAAGGCTATCTTAGGAATGTGACACTCCCTCACCTTCGTTTGATGATACCCGGATCGAAGATCAATATTAGAGAAGTGACCAGCCCGTTGAGATCGGTCCTTGGGAGAGGGTACTTATTCTTAATGGTAACCCTATTAAGTTGTCGGTACTCAATGCACATGAAACACCCCACACTTGCCTATGAATACCTCCATAATCGTAATTCTCTTATATCTCAAATTGGGGATATTTCCACGTAGCTTGGAAAGACCCTATAATGTAGTTTTTTTCAATATCTCAAAATACATACAGAATTTCACAAATCTGACTTTATATTCTTGTTTAGAGGACAAAATTATGTGGGACAATGATTACCTTCAAGGTATACTTTGTCCGTGCCAAGATAAATAGTTTTTGGTGAAACTTCACAAAAATAGTTGCTATCCGCGACGGGTCCGCGAAGCGAACTTGATGCGGACTAGTTCAAAAAATTCCAAAAAGTATTCTTTTTACTCTAGGACAATTGGTTAATAAGCTATACCTATATAAAAACTCACCTAAAACTCTCAAATTCCTATCTAATCTTCATCAAATTCTACATCCATTTCTCAAGATTTTCAAGAAGTCTTGTTGGAATTCAAGGAAACCAAGCCAAGCCTCAAAGTCCTCCTTGAGATTCAAGAGTCCCAAAACTCATCCAGATCTAAGGATTTAACTCAAGCTTCAAGCCTCCATTTCAAATCTTCTTCAAGAAACTCTCCGAAGTCAAGGTTTGTAAGGTTTTTAGCCATTGGGTTCTTCCACCCATAGTGCCCTAATCCCCTAACTTTTTTACTTTATTTGTATGATTTTAAAGTTGATTTTACAAATGGATTTACTAGTATGAAGATGTCTTTGAACTATGTTAAAACTATATAAAGTTATGATTATTTTTCTATGTTTTTAGTTATAAATCTTTGAATTATTTATGAATGAGAGATTACACCATGGATTAAAATGTGGAATTAATTATGTTTCTACTTCAATTTCAAATTATAAATATTGATTTTATATTTAGTCTTAAGTATCCATGTCACTCCCTCATTGATCATAGCATATGCATTCACGTACATGGATTATTTTGAGAAATTATGTTATGGGTTAAGCCTGATTTTGTTTTATGGTGTGAATTTGACAAAATATTGGTTATGACAATAATGTTATCACACCTATGTCTTTGGTTTTTGGCTCATTGGGCATTTGGGGTGCTTGTACCATTTTGTGTATGAATGGGCTATTCCTATTCCTGGATATTATGACTAAGAAATTATGATTTTGGCAGTTGAGCCTAAGTATGAATTATTGTGAATGGTGTTTGGCTTTTAAGCCCAATTTTGCATTGAAATGATTTGGAAAGAAAAATGACTATTGCCTCTTTGAAAGTATGTTTATGTATATTATAAGTATTCTTCTGGGATGACGACTTAGCACCGATGGATTCAGAGGGGTGGTCTATGAGGGTTGCCCCATGTTCTTGTTACATATAGCTTTGTCTTGTGATCTTGGGTAAACTTAGCTTGATGGGTTGGAGGTATTGTGGCTACTTGCATAGCATGCTTCCAATGAGTGTAGAACCCGTAAGGTTGTAATATGATGGTTAAGAATGGTTGATCTATTTGGTCAACTACAATGGGTTAGTCTTTTCTCCAAGTTTGATTTGATGTTTGGTTTTTGTTCCCATGTGTGGATGAGGGTAGGTGATATACCTAAGTGTCCTCTTGGATTAGGAAGGAGCATTTCAAATATTGGTGGAGTTGTTGGTTGACTTATGCACCAGTTGTGTTTATGGGTCTCATGAATAGGGTCTTAAAACCCTACCTTGGTATATTTGTGGTGGCCTCTCGAGGTGGAGTATTGATTTAATTAGAGCTTGTGAACAATTTGGGGTAGTGATGTAATCTTGAGAGATGAGAGGTTGTTTGTTAATTATGATAGTTGTGAGTTGAGGGTACAAAGAAGGTGGTTAGAATTCCTCAAGGATTATGATATGAGTGTGCATCATTTACCCTGGTAAGGCTAATGTTGCGAGCAGTGCTCTAGGTAGCCTAGCATATGTTGTTGATGGTGGCAAAGAGGAGACTAGTAGGGTCCATCGATGGTTAATTGGAAGTTAGGTTTGGGGAAGTTGAACATGGTGGTGTTTCTTGATGGTTCCAAATCTCCTTGGGTTAAGAGGCCTAGATTAGGCAAAGCCTTGACTCCTTATTAGAATTGGAAGTTTTAGGTGAAAAGATGGTAGAGTTGAGGTAGTCTCCAATGGGGGAGATGGTGGTTTATGGTACCAAGTAGGCAAAGTGTGATTAAGGTTGACAAATGAGTTTAGGGTTGTGAGTCATTATAGAATGTAGAAGGAGGTTGGTCAAGTGGCATAAGGGTGGAATAACCTAGGGATATGGTTATGGTTTGTCCGATTCTTCATACTTTTAGTCTTAAGGGATGTGTTGGTGAATCTAGTGTCATAGAAATCTTTGAGGTTGTGGGTGTTGTGAAGGATAATATGGCTTAGGAGAAGGTCTCGATGGAGGTATTGGATATAAGAGTTGAAGAAGTTGATTTATGAGGACGTAGTGTTCGTCAAGGCCCTCTGGAATAATCGTCAAGTCGAAAGTGTCTCTCTGGGAACCAAAGCGGGCATAGAGAAGCGATATCCATAACTCTTTCATTTTATTCAAGCTTATGATAACATGTTGAACACCTTCATGTGATTTCAAGTCTTATGTTTCAGCCCATATGTCATTGCATGCATTCATGTTTATGTTGACAAGTTCATGATGATTTTAACACTTGTGTTGAATTTTGAAAAAGGTGTTTAAATGCATTGTTGCATTCTTGTTTGGGCTGATTCCTTCATGATTACTTTTCTTATATATATATCTTTGACATTCGGGGACGAATGTTCCCAAGGGGAAATATTGAAACACCCCACACTTGCCTAGGAATGCCCCCATAATCGTAATTCTCTTATATCTCAAATCGAGAATTTTTAAACACCCCTCCAAGTAGCTCGGAAAGACCCTATGATGTATTTTTTTAATATCTCAGAATCCATGCAAAATTTCATAAATTCAGCTTCATATTCTTGTTCAGAGGGAAAAATTATGTGGGCTAATGAGTACCTACAAGGTATACTTTGTCCATGCTAAGAAAATTAATTTTTGGTGAAACTTTGCAAAAACAGTAGATGTCTGCAATGGGTCCGTAATGCAGACCAGAAGCAGACTAGTTCACAAATTTCTAAAAATTGTTCTTGTTACTCTAGGGCAATTGTGTAATAATCCTATACCTATATAGACGAAATTCCTCATCTTTTGCAATTTTATCCCTAAAAAATCACCAAAACTCTCAAATTCCTCTCTAATCTTCATCAAATTATCCATTCATTCTCAAGGTTTTAGAAAAATCTTGTTGGAATTCAAGGAAACCAAGCCAAGCCCCAAGTCCTCCTCAAGATTCAAGAGTCCCAAAACTCATCCGGACTAAGGATTTCATTCAAGCTTCAATCCTCCATTTCAAATCTTCTTCAAGAAACTCTACAAAGTCAAGGTATATAGGTTCTAGAAATTGGGTTCTTCCACCAATGATGCCCTAATCCCCCCCTTTTTTTTACTAATTTGAATAATTTAAAGTTGATTTTACAAAGGGATTTACTAGTATGAACATGCCGATGAACTATGTTAAAGTTATGTAAAGTTGTGATTGTTTTGCTATATTTTGAGCTATAAATCTTGGATCTATTGTAAAATCTGATGAAGGGCTTTTATTGTATATTGCTTGAGAGTGTTGCAAAGTGTTGATTGATAGTTTTACAATGGATTTTGTTGCATGATTTCATATCTAAATTGCTTTGTCTTGTACCCCCATTACACACCCTCCAAGTGTTTAATAAAATGTCCGGCTATGGTTTCTTGATTAGTTGAAGGTTCAAAGCATGAGATATGATATAATTGACTTTATGATAATGAAATGAGCTTATGTATATGATATATTCTATATAAAGCATTGCAATAGACCATACTTGATCCAGAGGGATAAGAACCTGGGTAACCATGTTGGGCGTTGTACTCATCAGCCATGTGAGGGGTTTGTATTTCACCACCATGTTGATAAGGTGTGATTATCATCAACCTTGTGAGTGGTTTATACCTCACAACCACCACGGGGTATGTACCTTGAAGAGCTAGCTTGGTTTCTTCTACACATATGATATCCTATATAAGCATGAGTTACTTAAGTATATTTTACTTATGCATTAATCATACATGCCATATTGTTATATTATGCCTATTGCCTATTGTAATGCATTTTGATTATGATGCCTATCTCCTGTTGCATTGCATCCTACATAGTTAGTACATTCAAACATACTACTGTATACTCTTGCCTATATGATAGTGCCATGTAGGAATCAAAGCCCAAACTGATCATCTTCCTCCTCCGCATAGCTAGTTCGGTGCTACTTAAGCTAGTTGGTGAGTCCTCCACTTCGGGGACCTTAGTCTATGTTACTCTTATTGTAGGGAGATATTCTTCTTTATGTTGTATTTTTGACTATGAGGGTGAGCCCAATTGCTTGTCTTGGCTCCCGCTAAGTTTTATGTAGTAGAGGTATTGTTGGACAAGATATGTATCTATGTTATAAGCCTTGTCTCTTTCATCTCGTGACTATGATGTTATGCAAGTTTTCCTATAGTCCCTTGCCCTCATTTTCCAATGTTTACATGATTACTTAAGCATTATTCTCACTCCCATAGTCCCAATCCCCCTTTGTTATGTTTCTTGTGTTGTTTTATATTGCTTCCTCGACCAAAGATGTGTAATGATATGCTAAGAGGCTTATTTAGGGTTCCTTCAGGTTCCCCATTCACCAATCACATCTAGGCCCTAGGATTGGGACGTAACAAGACATTCTAAGGGACCTATCTCTCTTCTTCACAAACAACATCGGTGCATCCCAAGGTGATTGGCTAGGCCTAGTAAGACCCTTCTCCAAAAAATCCCTTAATTGCTCCTTCAAGTTGTTTAACTCTGCCCCGGCCATATAATAAGAGGGAATAAAAATGGGTTGTGTATTTGGAAGTATGACTATACTAATGTCTATTTCCCTTTTGGGAGGAACATTGGGAAGGTCATTTTGAAAGACATCAAGAAACTCATCCACCACCATAACCGACTCTACTGGAAGGACTTTGCACTCGACATCTCTAACCCTCACAAGATGATAGAGACACCCCTTAGAGATTAACTTTTGGGCTTTAATGCAAGAAATAAACCTACCCTTGACCACCATATCATCACTCTCCCACTCAAGCAGAGTTCATTTGGAAATTGGCATTTGACCTTATGGATTGTACAATTAATAGAGGCATAGTATACAAGCAACCAATCCATCCAAAGAATGACACCAAAATATACCATATCCAATTCAACAAGATCATAAGGAAATATTTTATGCACAATGCAAATGGGATAATTTCTACAGAACTTTCTAGTAACAATAGATGCACCAATAGGAGTAGACACCTCATAAGACTCACACAATAATTCGGGCTTGACATGAAATTTTTTGTCAATAGGAGGCACAACAAAAGAAAGAGTGGCACCCAAGTCTATCAATGCATACACATCAAAATCAAAGACTTTGGTATCCCTCAAGCATGGGACACCATGACCCCTATCACACTTTGGGCACAAGGGTCTAGGCACCATACCACCATCACATTGGGCCCTTGAATAGTGATTGACAAATCTTCTATAAGGAGCATGAGACGATCCTTGGCCTTGTTGAAATCAGCCACCCTTGGGAGTTTAGAACTTACCATCAAAATAGGCCCTCTGGGCCTCATGACCCCTTCTCTTCCTCAATTTTTCCCCCTCCAATTGTTTGGCATAAGTCATCCAGCGGGAAATACCCATGTCACTAATCAACATAGCAGCCTGGCACTCCTTATTCACCAAATCGAATACACCCTATCACAAACTTATTCATTCTAGACCTAGGTCAGTAACAAAGTGTGGAGCATATTTAGAGAGTTGGTTGAACTTGAGGGCATACTCCCTCACACTCAAAGATCCTTCCTTCAAATTCATGAACTCCATCATTTTGGCCTCCCTAAGCTCAAAAGGGAAAACCTCGTCGAGCAAAGTTGCCTTAAACTCCTCCTATAGAATCAATTTATTGTTCCCCTTCTCCCTCTTCCATTGATTATACCATATTTGATCCACCCCCTTGTGTTGGTAAGCCGCCAACTCCACTTTATCCTAGACCTGACACCCATAATAGCCAACACTTTGTACACCTCATCAACAAATTCTTGAGGGTCCTCATCCACTTTAGACCCATTGAACTCCAGTGGGTTCATCCTCATAAAGACTTTCAGCTGAGATGCCAGAGTAGCAGCATGAGGGGCTTGGGCCCCTTGATTGACTTTGTTAGTCACGACTTGAGCTAGGCAAGGTAAGAGCATCCTGGAGCTCTCCATGAGCCAGCTAATTTTCTAGAGTATGGGCTCTTCTTCCTCGTGCGTTAGGCATGATCTAGCATAGCAAAGAATAACTATTATGGGGGAAAACCTTACCCATAACTTCTATAGTAGAACATAGAGTAACAAGAAGGGAAACATTTTCTAGAACATTACATAGCCTCTTACTCATAATTGTGGTGCACAACACAACCATGAATACTGCTCTAATCGATGCATTTTGTTAAATGTTGAGGACCATTAACAACCTAGTGCTCTAATACCAAATCTGTCATGACCCAAGCCTAGGGCCTAGACGTGACACGATGAATTGGGAACTCGAAGGGATCCCATTCAAGCCTCTTAACATATCACTACATATCCTTGGTCACAGAAGCATTTTAACAACAAGAGATATTAAATAGGGATAAATAGGGCTAAGGGACAATTTTAATGGCATAGTATAACAGGCCAATAGATTATAGCATTAAGACATCATAAGGTTCTAATAATACCTCTACTACAAAGATAGGAGCGGAGGCTAAGACAATCTCTGGGCTCACCCTTATAGTCATAAGTTTCCAACATAAAGAGAGTCAATACATAACATAAATCAAGAGAAGTATGTCCTCGAAGTTGAGGACTCACCAACTTGCTTTGAGGGATGTTGCACTAGCCTTGTGGAGCATGAGGATGATCGTGAGGAGCTATGATTCCTACATAATGACATCATGTATGCATAGAGAATGCGTTAGTACATTTAAATGTACTAAGTATGTAGGATGCAATGAAACAATAGATAGGCAATATAGTCAAAATGCATAGTTAGGCAATAAATAAGCATATAGCAATATGGAATATTGAGTAATGCTTGAAGTATAACATGCTTATGTGGGAAATATTAGATGTGAAGGAAGAGACCATCATCATAGGCCAAGCAAACTTAGTACTTGGCATCTAAGGTGGACCACCCCTTAGAAGTGATTGAGGAATCAACCCCTCAATTGGTTGATGGACATGACCACCCTCTATCTGAAGTGATTTAGGCATCAACCCCTCAATTAGTTGATGTCTTACCACCCCCATCCAAGGCAATTAAGATATCAACCCCTTAATTGGTTGATGGACATGACCACCCTCTACTAGAAGTGATTGATGTATTAATCCCTCAATTGGTTGATGGCATACTACCCCCATCAAAGGTTATTGAGCCATTACACCTCAATTGGATCTGGTCAAATCACAATACTACAGTTTTTTCATGAAATCAACACGTATATACCATTCTTTCATCATCATAAAGTCACTTAAGTCATATGCCAAGCATTAGGCTTTCAACAACACACAATACATTGATCGGACATTTTATCAAACACTTGGTGGGTGTGCAATGCATGTATAAAACCATGCAATTCAAGAGTGGAATCATGTGAGAAATCCTAATGTAAATCAACCCATGAATACTTGGTAAAAACCTCATGTGAAATATATTAGAAAACCCCATCAAATGTCAAGAGAGATCATAGTTTTATAGCTTAAAACTCACATAATTATAATAGGTAAATCATCTCACGGTATATACTTAAAAATGAGTAATCATGTATTTTCAATCAAACTTTCGTGAAACCCTAATAGTATATGTTTATTATCACTAATGAATAATATTGATAAGCAAAATAACTTGAGAATATATAATTTTCATAGAAATGGAAGATTGGGCTTCATGGGTGAAAGGTACCCATGAATGAAACCCATATACCTTAGGCTTTGAGTTTCTTGAAATTTAGTGGTGAAAGACTTGAAGTTTGGAAATGGGTCTTGGAATCCAAAATTTGCTCATGAATTTCCTTGAATTTGCATTAGGGTTTTCATGGAGGCTTTTGAGAGAATTTGAGAGCATGTTTGAGATGAGAATAATGACTTTGATCATTTGGAATACGGTTTAGGTCTTTCAGGGAGGTTAAGATAGAATTGGAAGTCAAAAAAAGGTCATTGGAATAAATTAAATTTAAAAAAACATCATTAATGAACGGATGGAAAAAATTGCAAAATATCACCTCACTTGAGGTTACACTGGTCGTTTGGAGTGCCCATGAGATGACACTTAGTCTAAAAATTGGAATTGGAATACTTGGGAGTAAGTTATTGTCAACTTTGACGGGCCACTTTGACTGGCCGTATGGTGTTACAGGGTCTGTGTAGTTGTCCGACCAACTACACTTAGCAAAAAATGTTGCAGTCTATGCCACAAGCTATCTGACCTACCACGACCCGTCAAAGGTACCCGTAGCACCACACTTAGTCAAAAACTCCCTCTCCCATGCTTACTTTCCTCACTTGCACACATTCCACAACCAACGACACGGTTAGTGGCAAGCCACATGGCCCGTGCCACTGATCATGCCCCATGCCTTATATGATAAATGGAATTTTCAAGCACATTGCTGCCTAAATGCCCATCCAACACCTCACTATCCGTCTAAGAGCCCATGTGGTTTCACTGCACAAGAGGGTCTCATGAAAACAGTCATACCTCCTTCATCTAACCAAGGAATGAGGTAAAACCAAGTGCATTGGAAAGTTAACTAAGGGATTTCACTTGACATATCTTGGGCAATCCATTTCCAAGAGTGTTAAAAGTTATGCTCATTTAAAGTTGACCCTTGAATGAACCAATACCCAAAACTCCACTCAAGTGAAGAACTCGTCTAAGTACTAAAAGTCTCCAACGACCATAATACACTCTCCACCTACACTAATAAGGCTTGAAACATGGATACATAAGAGCATGGAGTTACGGGATGTCACACAGCCCAAGGGTCTTGGGGTCATAGCCCCATGCCCACTTAGGCTAAAAACATCTACACTTAGCCATTTTTCACTCTATATCACTCAAGATCCTCTCAGAACTCTCTCTAAGACTTAACCAAATATCTCATTCAAATTTCAATGATTTCATGCCTAACTTTGAGACTCAAGGATTCTCTTCAATCTCAACTCAAGAAAACCCATATTTGAGATATGTGGGTTTCATCCATTGGGTCCTTTCACCTATGAAGCCCAATCTTCCTTTCTAAGAAATTACATGTTTTCAAGTTATATCTTCTACGGGTATCTCTTATTATGTATTTTGATTATAAATTATAATGAGGTTTTATGAAATGTTGATTGATTATGCATGTCTATCTACGTCAAGCTTATACTATGAATTGGTTTCATCTTTTGAGACTATGCATGTTTTGAGCTATGAAACTATGATCTATTATGATATTTTATGATGTATTTCAAGGTATCTTACATAAGGGTTTTACTATGTGTTAGTAGGTCAATTTACATTGTGTTTTCTCATATTACTTCACTCTTAAATTACATAATTTTGAACTAGCATTATGAACCCACCAAGTGTTTGATAAAATGTCTTGACAAGGATTCTCAAGTTATTGATGGTAACATGTTTTACAAGCCAAGTGACTTTATGATGATTAAGGGATTGCATGTATGCATTGAATTCATGAAAAGTATATATAGTGTTGCAAGTTGACCATAACTTGTTGGTGGGTGACATGTCCAATCACCTTGTTGATAGGGTGACATGCCTCAATCACCTTGTTAGAGCTCAACCTTCCTTATTTAAGAAAATTGCATATTTTCAAGTAGTATCATCTGTTGGTATCTCTTATTATGGATAATGAATATAGTTATATTTGGTTATTATGAAATTTTATTGATTGTGCATGACTATCTATTTCAATCTTATACCATGAATTGATTTTGTCCATTGAGACTATGCATGTTTTGAGCTATGAAACTATGTTCTATTATGCGATTTGACGATGGATTTCAAGGTACCCTACATGAGGGTTTTACTATATGTTTGTGGGTTGATTTGCATTGAGTTTTATCATGTTATTTCACTCTTGAATTGCATGATTTTGAACAAGCATTATGAACCTAGAGTGTTTGATAAAATGTTATGACAAGAATTCTCAAGTTATTGATGATCTTCTACTACATGATTTATAAGTTAAGTGACTTTATGATGATTCAGAGCTTTCAAGTATGTATTGAATTCATGAAAAGTGTCTATGATATGTAAGTATCAAGTTAAGCCCTATTTCAAGATTTTTACCTCTTGTGAGCCATTAATGCTAAAGCAAGGGATCAAGTATGATTGTTATCTATTTCATGTTCAAGTTAAGCTCACTATTAGAGGTCAAGCATGTTTATGAGCTACTCAAGTCATGTTATCTGTTTCTTACAAGTTGTTCATCTTGTGACTAAAGTATGATTATATAAAGTATTCCAGGGATTTACACTTAGCACCAACTGAGGCTTAAGATTGGGGATCAATTCAAGGGGTCGTTATATACTCTATGCCTACATGATTTACCATATAGGGATCGAAGCACTTTTTGATCATCCTCCATGTGGCGATTTGGTACTTTAGAGATAAGTTTAGTGAGTCCTTAAGTCCGAGGACACTATCTATGTTACTCTTGCTATGTTGAGACTTCTTTATGTTAAACACTTATTACTATGAGGGTGAGCTCGAAAAGTGTCTTGGCCCCCTCTCCATTCCATGTTAGAGATGTTGCTTGATATTATTAGGTACTTGTTATGAGCTCGACTCTCATATGCTTTTTATGAATATTAAAGACTTCCTTTAGTCCCACTTAAATATATTTATATATGTTGTGATGGTTTATTTACTTCCTCGAGCAAGATGTGTGATTGATATGCTAAGAGGCTTGTTTGGGGTCCCTTATGGTTCCTATTCACAGTCTCACATCTGCGCCCCAGAGTTGGGTCATGACAAGCTTGGTATTAAAGCAGTAGGTTGTTAATGGTCCTTGTAATCGAGCACACCGCATCAATTAGAGTCTTGTTCATGGTTTTGAAGCGTATCATAACTATTAATGGGAGACTATGACGCATCTTAGGAAATGTTTCAATTCTTCATGATCTACGTCACGTAATAGAGCTAAGTCTCCTAAGGCTTTTTACTGATCCCTAACCATTATATTTCAGAATATGTCTTAAGCTATTCAGGATGGTGGACAAGACGATAACCATCTCTCACTTGAGGGTCAACTTCCCAACGGTGACATATCCAATACGGAGGTATGTGATCTCTATGGCTATTAGCCACGGTTGTAACTATTCAACTCAATCAATAAGTGGGTACTCCTGAGACTTCAAGGGATAAGAGAAAGTATAGGGAGGCTAAGAGGGCCCGAGTTGGTGGTGCCTCATCTTCTACTAGTTTACTGGTACACAAGTACAAGAAAAAAGGAATTGTTTTTGCCATTTGTCAAGGGTGTGGGAAGAAGCATCAAGGAAGGTGTTTGGTGGGCATTGATGACTGTTTCACGTGTGGTGGATTTAGGCATAAGATGAGAGATTGCCATGTGGCTTCAAGGGAAGGGAGAAGAAGGGTTCAATTTATAAGTAGGCTTCCATATGCTAAGCCCGGTGGCAATGGTGGGGTGCCCCATCCTAGGTGCCCAAAATATGTTAGGAACATGGGTGCATGCTTTTGGTATGGCAAGATGGGCCACGGGATTGTTGATTGTCCATATACTCAAAGGAAAGGCAAAGGTGTTCGTGTTCATGCTTCTCCTCCATGCCACAAGTGTGGATAGTACTATCGAGGAGATTGTTTGGCTGGTTTGAGTACATATTTTGAGTGTGGCGTAGAGGATCATAAGTGGAGACATTATCCATGGGTTACTAGAGATTATGAGGATGACCATCGACGTTCTCAACCATACTCCTCTAAGGGTCACTAGACTTGGCATGGTGCTTCACAGGTATATTATAGGTATTTGATTTTGATGTGTATGCATTGATAGATCTAGGTGCCACTCTTTCTTTCAACACACCTTTTTTTTGCCAAAAAGCTTCATGTGAATCCCGAATTATTGTGTGAACCTTATGAAATGTCTACTCCCGTTGGTGAGTCCATTGTTGCTAAAACAGCCCATAGAAATTGTCCCATATTCAAATTGCATAAAGTCTGACCTTGTGATTTTGTTGAATTAGATATGGTGGATTTTGATGTCATTCTTGGGATGGATTGGTTGCATGCATATTATGCTTCTATAATCGTAGAACCCGTAGGGTTAAATTCCAATTCCCTAATGAGCCCGACCTTGAGTGTTAAAGCCATGATGTGGTGGTCAAGGGAAGATTCATTTCTTGTAAGCCCAAAAGTTTATTTATGAGGGTTGTCACTATCATCTTGTGAGGGTTAGGGATGTTTAGTCCAAAGTCCTTCATATTGAGTTAGTTCTGAGGTTAATGAGTTTCTTGATGTCATTCCCGATAAACTTCTCAGTGTTCTTCCCAAAAGGGAAATAGATTTTGGTATAGATCGCCTTCCCAAAAATCAACCCATTTCTATTCCCTTTTACTGTATGGCCATGGCAATATTGAAGGAGCTGAAGGAGCAATTGAGGAATTTGTTGGAAAAGGGTTTCATAAGGCCTAGTAAGTCACCTTAGGGTGCACCGAAGTTGTTTTTGAAGAAAAAGGATGGTTCTCTTAGAATGTGCATTGATTGCAGGCAACTTAATAGAGTCGCCATAAAGAACAAGTATCCTCTACCATGGATTAATGACCTTTTTGATCAACTTCAAGAGGCTAGTCACTTTTCTAAGATTCATCTTCAGTTAGAGTATCATCAAATGAAAGTAAGGGAGTGTGATATTCCCAAGATGGTTTTTCGACTAGGTATGGGCACTTTGAGTTTGTGATTATGCCTTTTGGATTGACTAATACACCGGTTATATTTATAGATCCCATGAATAGGATCTTTATGAGACGCCCAAAAAAAAGCCCAAAAATGTGCTTCAAAAATGCCCATAATCATAATTTTCATATATCTCAAAATGCATGCATTAAATCGAAATTTGACTTCATATTATTCTTGATCATGGGGCAAAATTGAGCTGGAATTGGGTATGATTTTAGAGGACCTATAGTTAAATTTCATTTTCACATAAATTTAGAAACAAAAGGCATCCGGGATGCGAACCTGTCATGAAGGTGTGTTTGCACTTCCTTAATTCTCTTGTTTCAGCCTAAAGCTGTGGGGTCTTGGCCCCATGCCTATTTATGCATAAAAGCACTTATACTTAGCCATTTGTTCAACTTAGATCACCCAAAAATCTCTCTAACACTTAACCAAATATTTCATCCAAATTCAAGTGTCCCTAGCTTAATTTCAGATCTCAAGAACTTCATTCAAGCTTCAAGTTCTCATTCAAATCTATATCAAGGAAATCCCCAAATTTGAGTATGTGTATTTCAACCATTGGGTACTTTTACCCATGGTGCCCAACCTTCCTTTTTATAAACTTGCATGTTTTTAAGTTGTATTACTCATGGGTATTACTTATTATGAATTGTGATTACAAAATATATTGGGATTTTATGAAATGTTGATTGGAAACACATGTCTATCTCTTTCAAGCTTATACTATGAGACCATTTGTCTATTGTGGCTATGCATGTTTTGGGCTATGAAACAACGACCTATTACGAGATTTGATGATGGATTTTAAGGTATCTCGGATGAGAGATTTACTATACATTAGTTGGTTGATTTACATTATGTTTTCTCAAACTATTTCATTCTTGAATAGTATGATTATGAATTAGCATTGCACACCCGCCAAGTGTTCGATAAAATGTCTTGACAAGGATTCTTGAGCTATTGATGATCTATTGCATGGATTATGGTGAATATATGATGATTAAGACATTGTATATATGTATTGAATTCATGAAAGTATCTATAGTGTTGCAAGTTGACCATACCTTGTCGGGGGTGGCATGCCCATACTACCAAGTTGAGGGGTATGTACCTCAATCACCTTCCAAGGGGGTGGTGTGCCTTGGCGTTCAAGTTATATTTTGCTTGGGCTATGTTGATATGGTCTCTTTCTAAACATGAAATCTATATTTTCAAGTTATATGATTTACAAGCATGTTTTACTTGAAGCATTTAATCATACATGCCACATTGATATTATACTTATCTATTGCCTATTAATATGCATTTTGATTGTATTGGCTAATGTCTTATTGCACTGCATCCTACATACTTAGTACATTCAAATGTACTAATGCATACTCTATGCCTATATAATATTACCATGTAGTAACCAGAGCACCTCACAATCATCCTCCTCATGGTTAGTTTGGCATCTTGAAGATAAGCTTTTGGTGAGTCCTCATGTTTGGGGACACTAGCTATGCTGCTTTTGCTTTTCTTATCTATTTATGTTGAACATTTGATACTATGAGGGTGAGCCCGAAAAGTATCTTGGCCCTGGCCTAGTCTATCTTTAGAGGCGTTGTTGTGACGATTGATGTATCTATGCTTTGAGATTGATCTTGAGTATCTTATGATTATCCAAGACTTCCCTTAGTCCTATTTTCCCTTGCTTATATTCTTGTTGTTTTGTACTTTGCTTCATCAACCAAGGATGTGTAATTGATATGCTAAGAGGCTTGCTGGGTTCCTTCGAGTTCCCATTTGGGATATATCAAATGCAGAGGTCCGTAATGCTCTATGCCTATTAGCTATGGTGGTAACTACCGAACTCAATTAACAAGTGGGTACTCCCGAGACTTCAAGGGATAAGAGGAGGTAGAGTGAGGCTAAGAGGGCTTGAGTTGGTGGTGACTCATCTTCTACTAGTTTACCGATTCCCAAGTACAAGAATGAAAGTACCCCTTTCGTCACTTGTCAGGAGTGTGGAAAGAAACATTAAGGAAGGTATTTTGCTGGAATTGCGGATTGCTTTAAGTGTTGTGGTGATGGGCATAAGATGAGATATTTTCTGGTGGCCTCCACAGAAGAAAGAAGAAGAGTTCAAATTGAAGGTAGGCTTCCATATGGTAAGCCCTCTGGCAATGGTGGAATGACTCATCCTAGGTGCCCAAACTATAAGAGAAACAACAGTGGTACATGTTGGAGAAACATGGGTGTTTGCTTTTGGTGTGGCAAGATGGGCCACAAGATTCCTAACTGTCTATTTGTTTAAAGTAAAGGTAAGGATGTTGGCGTTCGAGTTTCCCCTATGACTCACAAGTGCGGGAGGTACTATATGTAAGATCGTGTGGCCAGTTTGAGTGTATATTTAGAATACAGCGCAAAGGATCATGAGTCGGGACATTGTCCATGGGTTATTAAAGATTTTGGGGATGACTGTCGACATTTCCAACTATACCCCTCTAAGGGTCACTAGACTTGGCATGATGCTTCATAGGTATGTTAAAGGTTTCGATTTTGATGCTATGATTGACCCAAGTGCTACTCTTTCTTTTATTAATACTTTTTTTGCCAAAAACTTCATGTTAGACCCTTATTATTGTGTGAACCCTATGAAGTGTCACCCCTATTGGTGAGTATGTTGTTGCTAAAAGAGTCTATAGAAATTGTCTCGTATTCATATTGCATTAAATCTTGCCTTGTGATTTAGTTGAGTTAGATATAGTAGATTTTGATATCAATCTTGGGATGGATTTGTTGCATGGATATTATGCTTATATTGATTGTAGAAACGATAGGATCAAATTCAAATTCCCAAATGAACCCATCCTTGAGTGGGAAGGTTGTGATGTGGTGGTCAAGGGTAGATTCATTTCTTGTATTAAATCCCAAAAGTTGATTTTTAAGGGGTGTCTCTATCATCTTGTGAGGGTTAGGGATGTTGAGTAAAAAGTCCTTCATATAGAGTCGGTTCCGAAGTTTAATGAGTTTCTTGATGTCTTTCCTGATGAGCTCCTAGGTGTTCCTCCCGAAAGATAAATAGATTTTTGTATAGACCTTCTTCACGATACTCAACCCATTTCTATTCCCCCTTACCATATGGCCCCGATGGAGTTGATGGAGCAATTGAGGGATTTGTTGGAGAAAGGTTTCATAAGGCCTAGTAGGTCCCCTTGGGGTGCACCAAGATTATTTGTGAAGAAGAAGGATAGAATGTGCATTAATAACTGACAGCTTAATAGAGTTACCATCAAGAATAAGTACCCTCTATCAAGGATTTATGACCTTTTTGATCAACTTTAAGGGGCTAGTCACTTCTCTAAGATTGATCTTCGGTCTAGGTATCACCAAGTGAAAGTGAGGGAGTGTGACTTTCCCAAGACGACCTTCCAGACTAGGTATGGGCACTTTGAATTTGATGTTATGTCCTTTGGGTTGACTAATGCATCGGCTATATTCATGGATCTTATGAATAGGGTCTTTAAACCCTACCTTGATTTGTTTGTGGTGGTTCTTATTGATAATATCTTGATTTGTTCCCATAGTGAGGGAAAGCATGTGGATCACTTGAGGGAGGTATTATAAATCTTGAGAGAGGAGAAGTTGTACGCTAAATATGAAAAATGTGAGTTTTGGTTGAAAGAATTTGCTTTCCTAGGGCGTGTGGTGTCGGGGGATGGCATTAAGGTGGATCCTAAGAAGACGGAGGTTATATGAAATTGGCCTAGATCTTTGACTCCATCAGACATTAGAAGTTTCTTGGGTTTGGTGGGTTATTACCAGAGGTTTTTAAATAGGTTCTCTTCTATTGCTTCTCTAATGACTAAGTTGACTCGAAAGGGGAAAAAATTTATGTGGACCCATGAATGTTAGAAGAGTTTTCAAACTTTGAAAGATAAGCTTATATTCGCTCCTATCTTGGCTCTACTGACAGGCTTGAAGGGTTTGTTGTATATTGTGATGCCTCAAGGATTGGATTAGGGTGTGTTTTTGATGCAAAATGGTAAGGTCATAACATATGCCTCTAGAAAACTTAAGGTGCATAAAAAACTTATCCGACCCGTGATCTTGAATTGGCAGCCGTCGTCACTACTTGGATGGGGTTCATGTTGATGTGTTCAATGATCATAAGAGTCTCTAATATGTGTTCACCTGAAAAGGTCGTAACTTGAGACAAAAGGTGGTTAGAGCTCCTTAAGTATTACCATATGATTGTGCAATATCACCTTAGCAAAGCCAATGTTGTGGTCGATGCTCTAAATAGGGTGTATGTGGGTAGCCTAACTTATGTTGATGATGATGGTAAAAAGGTGGCTAGAGAGAGGTCCATCGGTTGTCTAGATTAGGGATTAGGTTGGATGAAGTTGATAATGATGGTGTAGTGGTTGTTGATGGTTCTAGGTCTACCTTGATTGAGGAGGTAAAGGCAAAACAAGATCTTGACCTTGTCTTGATAGAATTGAAGGCCTTTGTGAGAGATGGTAAAGTGGAGGTTTTCTCCCAAGGGGGAGATGGTGCCCTTAGGTGACAAGGTAGATTATGTGTGCCTAGTGTTGATGACTTAACAAAGAAGAATTTAGATTAGGCTCATAATTCTTCTTATTCTATTCACCCCGGTTCTACAAGAATGTATAGGGATTTGAGAGAAGTGTATTGGTGGGGAGCTATGAAGAGAGATATTGCCAAGTTTATATCCGAATGTCACAATTGCTAACAAGTGAAGGCCGAATATCCAAGGCCGGGTAGCCTAGCCCAGGATATAGAAATCCCAACTTGGAAGTGGGAGTAAATCAACATGGATTTTCTGGTTGGGTTGCTTAAGACTAGAAAGCATTTTTACCTGAGTTGTGGTTGATAGAATGACAAAGTTGGCTCATTTCCTACTGGTCAAAACTACTTATGGTGCCAAAGAGTATGCCAAATTGTACATACATGAGATGGTTAGATCGCATGGGGCACCGTTGTCTATCATTTCAGATTGTCGTGCCTAATTCAATTCTCACTTTTGGAGGTCCTTCCAAAGAGGTCTTGGTACCAAGGTAAAGCTTAGCATGACCTTTCAAACTCATACGGATGGCCAACCTGAGAGAACTATCCAAACTCTTAAGGATATGCTTAGAGCTTGTGTTTTGGAGTTTAAGGGTAGTTGGGATGATTATCTTCTGCTCATTCAATTTTCTTACAACAATAGCTAACACTGAAGCATTGGGATGGCTCATTTTTAAGCTCTTTATGGTATGCATTGTAGATCCCTGGTTGGGTAGTTTGAAGTGGGAGAATTGGTTTTTCTAGGTTCGAATTTGGTCATGGAGGCCTTGGAGAAGGTGAGGTTGATAAGGGAGAGACCGAAAACAACCCAAAGTAGACAAAAGTCCTATTTCAATGTGACGAGAAGGGATCTTGAATTTAAGGTTGGTGATTAGCTTTATTTGAAAGTCTCACCCATGAAGTATGTGGTTCGATTTGGAAATAAGGGGAAATTAAGCCCAAGGTTTGTGGGTCCTTATAAGATGTTGAGTGGGATTGGTAAGGTGGCCTATGAGTTGGAATTGTCCATTGATATGAATATGGTTCATCTGGTTTTCCATGTATCTATGTTAAGAAAATGTGTAGGTGACCCAAGTGCTATTGTACCTTTGGATGTTATAGGTGTGGTAGATGATAATTTGACTCATGAGGAGGTTCAGATAGAAATTTTGAATATACAAGTGAAGAGGTTGAGAAACAAGGATATAACTTCCGTCAAGGTTCTTTGGAGAAACCAACAAGTTGAAAGTGCCACATGGGAAGATGAGGTGGACTTGAGAAAGTGATATCCATATCTCTTCCACTCTACTCAAGCCTAAGGTACTAATTTAAGTCTCCTAAATGATTTCAAGTCTTAGATTTCAGCCCTTATGTCATTTTGCATGCATCCATATTTATGTAACAAGTTTATGGTAATTTTTGACACTCATATTGAGATTTTTGAAAATGATATTTGAATGCATTTTTTGCATTCATGTTGGTCTAAATTCTTCATAATTACTTCTCTTAGATAAGTTTTTATAACATTCAGGGACGAATGTTCATAAGGGAGAGATATCGAAACGTCCCAAAAAAGGACCAAAAATCTGCCTCGAAAATGTCCAGAATTGTAATTTCTATATATCTCAAAATGCATGCGTGATATCAAAAATTTGACTTCTTATTCTTGATGAAGGGATAAAATATAGTGAGAAATGGGTATAACCCTTATTTTGAGAGAACTCATAGCGAAATTTCATTTTTACAAAAATTTCAAAAACAGAA
Organism: Solanum sejunctum; assembly: GCA_025642045.1. NCBI lineage: Eukaryota > Viridiplantae > Streptophyta > Magnoliopsida > Solanales > Solanaceae > Solanum > Solanum sejunctum. Next base: position 31,737 of record JAOTQJ010142593.1, read on the forward strand.
GGCATCCGCGATGACTCAATGATGTGGACCTATCATAGAGGTGTGTTCGCATTTCCTTAATTCTTTTGTTTTAGCATAAGGAATTGGTGTCTTGGTCCATGCAATATTCATAAAAACACCTATACTTAGCCATTTTTTCAACTCTATATCACCCAAAAACCTCTTAAAATCCTCTCTAACACTTAACCAAATATTTCATCCAAATTAAAGTGTCCTAAGCTTAATTCCGGATGTCAAGAACTTCATTCAAGCATCAAGTTCTCATTCTAATCTATATTAAGGAAATCTCTCAATTTGAGGTATGTGGATTTCAACCATTGGGTGTTTTCACCCATGGTGCCCAACCTTCTATTTTATGAAAATTGCATATTTTTAAGTTGTATTACTTATGAGTATTGCTTATTATGAATTGTGATTAAAAATTATGTTTGGTTTTATGAAATGTTGATTGGAAACACATGTCTACCTATTTCACACTTATACTATGAGATGGTTTGTCTATTATTACTATGCATGTTTTGGGCTATGAAACTATGATCTATTATGAGATTAAATGATGGATTTAATGGTATCTTAAGTAGGGGTTTTACTATGTGTTTGTGGTTTGATTCACATTATGTTTTTTCACATTATTTCACTCTTGAATTGCATGATTTTGAACTAGCGTTGTGCACCCACCAAGAGTTTGATAAAATGTCTTGACAAGTATTCTTGAGTTATTGATGATCTATTGCATGGATAATGGTGAATATATGATGATTAAGAGATTGTATGTATGTATTGAACTCATGAAAGTATCTATAGTGTTGCAAGTTGGCCATACCTTGTTGGGGGGTGGTATGCCCGTTCTATCACATTGAGGGCTATATACCTCAATCACCTTATTGGGGTGTGGTATGCCAGTATTACCACTTTGAGTGGTATGTACCTTAATCACCTTATCGGAGGGTGGCATGCCCGTATTATCATGTGAAGGGGTATGTACCTCAATCACCTTGTCGAGGGGTGGCATGCTCGTACTACCACATTGAGGGGTATGTACCTTAATAATCTTCCAAGGGGGTGACATGCCTTGGCGTTCAAGTGATAGTTTGGTTGGGATATTATCTCTTCTTACACATGTAATCTATATTTGCAAGTTATATGATTTACAAGCATGTTTTACTTCAAGCATTCATCATACATGCCATATTGATATTATACTTATCTATTGCCTATTACTATGCATTTTGGCTATACTGGCTTATGTGTTGTTGCATTGCATCCTACATACTTAGTACATTCAAATATACTAATGCATACTTTATGCCTACATGATGTTACCATGCAGGAAATGGAACAACTCACGATCATCCTCGATGTGGTTAGTTTGGCATCTTAAAGATAAGCTTTTGGTGAGTCCTCAAGTTCGAGGACACTAGCTATGCTACTTTTGCTTTTGTTATATCTTTATGTTGATCATTTGATACTATGCGGGTGATCTCGAAAAGTGTCTTGGCCCCTGCCCAATCTATGTTTAGAGGTGTTGTTGGAACAATTGATGTATCTATGATTTGAGCTTGATTCTTGAGTATCTTATGATTATCCAAGACTTCTCTTAGTCCTATTTTCCCTTGTTTATATTCTTATTGTTGTGTACTTTGCTTCTAAAACCAAGAATGTGTAATTGATATGCTAAGAGGATAGTTTAGGTCACTTCATATTTCCATTCGAATTGTCACATTTCGGCCCTAGGTTTGGGTCGTCATGCTTTAAACCCTAGCTTGACTTGTTTTGTGGTGGTCTATATTAATGATATCTTAATTTATTCCCATAGTGAGGAGAGGTATGTGAGTTACTTGAGGGTGGTGTTACAAATCTTAAGGGAGGAGAGATTGTATGCTCAATATGGAAAATGTGAGTTTTGGTTGAAAAAGGTTACTTTTCTAGTGCATGTGGTGTCAGATGATGGCATTAAGGTGGATCAGAAGAATACGAAGTTTATTAGAAATTGGCCTAACCTTTGAGTCCTTTGGATATTAGAAGTTTCTTGGTTTTGGTGGGTTATTACTGGAGTTTTGTAAGTGGTTTCTCTTCTATTGCTTCCCCTATGACTAAGTTGACCCAAAAGAAGGAAAACTTTATATGAACCAATGCTTTACCGAAAGGGTTGGAAGTTTTTGTTATATTGTGATTGGTTTAGGATGTGTTTTGATGCAAAATGGTAAGGTGATAGCATATGCCTCTATACAACTTAAGGTGCATGAGAAGAATTATGCCACCCATGGTCTTGAATTTGCAGCCGTGGTGTTTGCTTTGAAAATTTGGCATCACTACTTGTATAGGGTTCATGTTGATGTGATTACCAACCGCAGGAGTCTACAATATGTGTTTAACTAAAAGGATCTTTACTTGAGATAAAGAATATGGTTAGAGCTCTTAAAGATTATGATATGAGTGTGCATTATCACCCTAGAAAAGCTAATATTATGGTCGATCTCTAAGTAGAGTGTTCATAGGTAGTCTAGCTCATGTTGATGATGGTGGTAACGAGGTGGCGAGGGAGGTTCACTAGTTGGCAAGATTAGGGGTTAGGTTGAATGAAGTTGATAATGGTAGTGTAAGTGGTTGTTGATGATTCCAAATCTTCCTTGATTGAGGAGGTCTTGACCCACTTTCATAGAGTTGAAAGCCTTAGTGAAGGATGGTAAAGTGGAGGGTTTAGCGAAGGATTGTAAAGTGGAGGCTTACTCCCAAGGGGGAGATGGTTCTCTTAGGTACCAATGTACGTTGGGTGTGCCTAAATTTGATGACTTGAGAGAGAGGTGTATTGCTGGAATGGTTTTAATTGGACCGTACTTCACAACGGATGCCATAGAGGAAGCCAGGCTTATAAAGAAAGAAGTTGAGGAAGGCTCAGGTAGAAAAAAGTTATATTCTGATGTGAGAAGGAGAGATATTGAGTTTAAAGTTGGTAATTGGTTTTACTTGAAGGTCTCACCCATGAAGGGTGTGATCCAGTTTGGTAAGAAGAGTAAATTGTGCCCAAGGTTTGTGGGTCCTTATGTAGTTTTGAGGAGAGTAGGTAAGGTTGCATATGAGTTGGAGTTATCTATGGAAACAAGTGTGGTTCATCTGGTCTTATATGTGTCCATATTAAGAAAGTGTGTAGGTGACCTAAGTGTTATAGTGCCCTTAGAGGTTGTGGGTGTTGTAGAGGATAATTTGACCTATGAGGAGGTCCTGGTGGACATTTTGGATAGACAAGTCAAGAGGTTGAGAAACAAATATGTAGCTTTTGTCAAGGTCCTTTTGAGGAATCAACAAGTTTAAAGTGCCATATGGAAGCCGAGGCAGACATAAAAAGGCGATATTCATATCTCTTCCACTCTACTCAAGCCAAAGGTATTAATTTAAGTCCCCTACATGATTTCAAGTCTTAAGTTTCAGCCCTCATGTCATATTGCATGCATCCATGTTTATGGTAACTAGTTTATGGTGATTTTTTACATTCATGATGAGACATTTTCAAAATGATATGTAAATGCATTTGTTGCATTCATGTCAGACTGAAATGTTCATGAGTACTTCTCTTATGCATGTTTCTTTGATATTCGAGCATGAATGTTCCCAAGGGGGAGATAATGAAATGCTACAAAAATATGCTTTGGAATGCCCATAATATTAATCACCATATATCTTAAAATCTATGCGTGATATCAAAAATTCGACTTTATATTTTCGATCAAGGAGCAAAATTGAGTGAGAAATGGGTATAACCCAGATTTTAGAGAAAATAGTTTTTGCTAATTTTCATTTTCCAGGGAGTATTCGCGCCCTGGCTTGATGTGCCAAGGGAGTAGAACAGTGTTATTTCCCCCTTTGCATTTGATCCACGTCACGAATCAGACGCAGACCAGTATAAAATATTCCTTAGTTATGCTGCGTCGGCCTAAGGCATTGGCATCATAGTTCCTTGCCCATTTATGAGTGAAAACACCCATACTTAGCATTTTTCAACTCTATATCACTCAAAACCATCACAAAACCCTCTCCAAGACTTAATTAAATATCTCATTCCAAATTCAAGGATTTCAAGCTTAACTTTGTAATTCAAGGATTCATTTCAAGCTCTAAGTTTCCTTCAAGCTCATCTCAAGAAACTTAAGTTTGAGGTATGTGGGTTTCGTCCATTGCGTCCTTTCACCCATGAAGCTCAATCTTCCTTGTTTATGAAAATTGCATGTTTTCAAGTTGTATCATCCATGGTATCTCTTATCATGGATTATGAATATAATTAAGTTGGGGTATTATCAAATGTTGATTTACTATACATGACTATCTATTTCAAGCTTATACCATGGATTGGTTTTGTCTATTGAGACTATGCAGGTTTTGAGTTATGGAAAAAAACATGATCTATTATGAGATTTGATGATAGATTTTCAAGGTAGCCGCCTACATGAGGTTTTTACTATAAACAGGTAGGTTGATTTTCATTGAGTTTAATTATTTCATTCTTGATTTGTATAATTTTGGACAAGCATTATGAACCCACCAAGTGTTTGATAAAATGTCATGACAAGAATTCTCAAGTTATTGATAATCTATTACATGATTTATATGTCAAGTCACTTTATGATGATTAAGGGCTTTCAAGTATGTATTAAGTTCATGAAAAGTACCTATGATGTTGCAAGTATCAAGTTAATACCTATTCCAAGATGTTTACTGTTAGGACCCGCAACGTAATTTAAACCTCGAACGTCCTTAATTGGTTCAATTTAATAAAGTTTGGGACCAAATATAACAATTTACCTAAGTTAGATCCTTAAGAATAAAAAGGGATTTGGGGTCAAGGTGGGTGTCTTTTTTTAATTGGAACAAGTGTATATGTGTGTGCCTATATATAAGAGTATATCTTGTACAAGATATACATTCTATACTTAGCAAAAAAATTAGAAAAACTTTGTTCCA
>JAOTQJ010142601.1:0-36691 GCA_025642045.1 Solanum sejunctum
CATAATTTAATATGATAAATGAAAGGCTAGTAGGAAAAACTAGCTTAACAAATCTCAATAATCAACATTTGACTCTATCACTATCATATCAAGTAGCGCCAATGACTGACCCATGGCTACCTCAAGTCAAAGAATAAGCTATCAATTCTAACTCTAAAGTAAAATAAAATAAAAGTAATGAATCCTCCAAAGTAAGGGAGGCTCACCAATCGACTGACTGCTCAGATCCTTAATGGTTCGCCTATTGACTATCTCTAATCCTTATACCTGCTTCATAAAGTAATACAACTATGAATGACATCAATATGTAGAATGTATGATATGTAAAATAGCAGAATGAAACAGAAATAAGTAGAATAATATATAATAATATCAACTAAACATCGTACTCAATCAGATTGTTAAATATCTATATAAAGAAAGAATAAAGATTAGACAAGTGACCCCAACCAACTCAACTTCATCACTCAATTTAGACTCAATACAAAGAAACTCAACACATCTTGTCTCAACTCAACTCGACTTAGAGTACTCAATGTGGGTACTTACTGGGGGTTTCTCTTAACTGACAACAACCATTTATGAGCTAGTAGTTGTACAACAATAATATTGATGTTGCCATAGCTATTTCGTACTTGTCAAGTAATGAATGAGTATGATCCACAAGGAATCGAAACTCTGCCGTCCTCTATTATTTCAAGTATGTAAATTCGAGAGGGGACCATGAGATGTAATGGTTCAATCCTAGCCGACATAGGTATTGCGTGCAAGTGAGACTCACTCTTACTCATTTCAGTGCTAGATACTCCTCCCACAACTCAATACTCATAAGACTCCTCTTCATAAACCCAAGTAGCCTCATGGGGACTCTTATTATTTCATTAACTCAAGCTTAAAGGTCCTATATTATTTCAGGGACTTTAACTCATCTTAGTGAGCTCAGTTCTCAATTCAAGAACTTAAGAACTCAAATCATCATTTAGTGAAAGTCATTTAGACAAGAGTCAAGAACTCTATTAGGAAGACTCATGGGATAATCAAGCTCAAGGAACTCAACCTCATACTCACATCAAGATTACCATCAACATACTCAAGTCTAGACTCTAGACTTCATCCCTAAGTTCATTAGGCATGCTTTCACAATTTATCATATAGGGTTGTACATTATCTCATGGAAAATAATAATTCAAGAAATCAAGTTTATGATGATAATATACAAATAAAAATGCATGTAATAAATATAATTTTCAAGAAAATATTAAGGAAAGTAATTCAAGAACACAAGTTTGGGGACTCGTGGACTCTAAACTCTTCTAAGACCATCTATGGGGCATATGAGAGAACAATATCATGCTTTTAGTTTAGCCTTACATACTTGGGATGAGGTTATTAACAATCATCTTCAAGAATTTCCTTTGGATTCTCCAATCTCACGTTCACCTCTTCTCTTCTCTCGATCCCTAAATTTTCAGTGACTTATAAAGGACTTGGAATGGGGTTTTTGACCCTTTTTATGCTCAAAATGACATATTTTGTTCATGTATTAAGTTTAAGTCGGGTTGGGAATCACTCAGAATGCCCCTCATAAATTTTTACAAAAATTTACACTACGATAATGAGGTTTCGCTATGCAGACCCATCGCGGCATAGTGTACTTTTTTTTCATAAATTTTTTGAATGAGTTTTTTAATCTCCATCAAAACAAGTTGAAAAAAACACAAGATAGGGTCCGCGCCCATGTTGCGGCCTTGACGCGTACCTTCACTAGTTCGAATTTAATTACAAAAAATTATCTTTTGACTCGATCGCTCTATAATTCGACCGAGATCATTTTCCTACTCAATTTTTCGTGCTGATTGCAAATGCAATCTCCAATTTTCAAATGGAGCATGGGAAGGTACGTGCACATATCTATTATAGTGGTATTTTGGTAATTTTACTAGGTGTTACAGGGCAGGGGGCAGTAGGGGCTGATTGGGGGGAGGGGATGTGGATGGGTGGCCATATATATATATATATATATATATATATATGAAAAGTATTTGATAATTTATTATTTTAATTCTTTTCCTTATTCAAATGTCAAATTTCATCCTTTAATATGTTTTTTTGCCACGTTAGTATCATGTCTCGGACCTATGGCGTAGGAGTGACATGGAGAATGGGAAACCACGAGTTCCAAAACAAGCCTCGAAGTATCCCTATTCGTGTCATCAGTGCAAAAGCATAATTGAAAGGTAAACACATAACTTCTAAAGGATGGGAGAATAGGACTCATGCAATGGGGTCATAGGGAATGTCAGGACTTAGGATCTTTCACATCACATCATTTACACATTGGAAGGCTTATGCCCAAGACCTCAAACCCTTAGGCCGAAATAAGAAAACTGATAACAAAATACACTGCTCCGCATCGTGGAGCCAACGCACACACCTACTATTTTGCACAAACTTGAAAAAATTAAATTTTGCTATGGTTGCTTTAAAATTGGAGTTATACCTATGTTCCACTCAATTTTTCCCCCTGATCGCGAATATTAAGTTGGATTTTTGATATCACGCATGGATTTTGAGATATATAGAAATTACGATTATGGGCACTTCCGAGGCACCTTTTCGGGCACTTTTTGGGATTGTTTCAGTTTCTCCCCCTTGAGAACATTCATCCAAAAATGTCAAAGAAACATGTACAACAGAAATTATCAAGATAATTTCAGCCTACACAGGAATGCAACAATGCACTTAAATATCATTTCAAAAATCTCAACATAAGTCTCAAAATCACCATGAACTTATCAATATAAATATGAATGCATGCAAATGACATGAGGGCTGAAATTTAAGACTTGAAATCACATAGGGGACTTAGATTAGTACCTTGGGCTTGAGTAGAATGGAAGAGATAGGGATATCACTTTTGCATGTCTACTTCGGCTTCCTATATGGCACATTCAACTTGTTGATTCCTCCAAAGGACCTTAACGGAAGCTACGACCTTATCCCTCAACCTCTTTACTTTCCTATCTAAAATCTTTACCGGAACCTCTTCATAAGTCAAGTTGTCTTCAACAATACCCACAACATCTAAAGGCATAATAGCACTTGGATCACCCACACACTTCCTCAATATAGACACATGGAAGACCAGATGAACCATATCCATTTCACTAGGCAACTCCAACTCATAGGCCACCCTACCAATACTCCTTAACATACTATAAGGACCCACATATCTTGGACTCAATTTACCATTTTTAGCAAAACAAACCGTACCCTTCATGGATGAAACCTTTAAATAGACCTAATTACCAACCTTAAATGCAAGATCCCTTCTCCTCACATCGGCATAGGACTTTGCCTACTTTGCGCTGTTCTCAACCTCTCTCTTAACAACCTCACTTTCTCTAAGCCTCCATAACCAAATTCGAACCCAACAAAGCCATCTGTTCCACTTCAAACCACCCAACTAGGGATCTATAACATCTACCATGAAGAGCCTCAAAAGGAGCCATACCAATGCTTGCATGGTAGCTATTATTATAAGCAAACTTAATTAGTAGAAGATGATCATCCCAACTACCCTTAAACTCCAAAACACAAGCTCTAAACATATCATCAAGAGTTTGGATAGCCCTTTCAACTTGGCCATCCATTTGGGGGTGAAAGGATGTATTAAGCTTAACCTTGGTAACAAGACCCCTTGGGAAGGACCTCCAAAAGTATGAAGTGAATTGAGCACCACAATCTGAAATGATAGACAAAGGCACCCCATGCAATCCAACGAACTCATGGATGTATAACTAAGCATAATCTTCGGCACCATAAGTAGACTTAATCAGTAGAAAATGAGCTGACTTTGTCATTGTATTAACCACAACCCAAAAAGAATCAAAACCCTTTCTAGTCTTAGGCAACCCAACCACAAAATCCATGTTGATTTTCTCCCACTTCTAAGTAGGAATCTCTATATCTTGGGCTAGGCCTCCCGACCTTTGATTCTCAGCTTTAACTTGTTGGCAATTATGGCAACCAGATACAAACCTAGCAATGTCTTTCTTCATACCTCCCAACCAAAACACTTCCCTCAAGTCTGTATACATCTTTGTAGACCTGGGGTGAATAGAATAGGAAGAATTATAAGCCTCATCAAGAATCCTCTCTATTTAGCCATCAACACTAGGCATGCACAACCTACATTGGTACCTACAGACATCATCTCCCCCTAGGAAGAAAACCTCCACCTTACCATCTTTCACCAAGGCCTTCAACTCTAACAATGTAGGGTTAATATTTTGCTTTGCCTTCACCTTCTCAATCAAAGAAGATTTAAGACCATCCAAAACAACTATACTACTATTGTCAACCTCTTCCAACATAACCCCCAATCTAGCCAACCAATGGACCTCTCTAGCCACCTCCTTTCCACCATTACCAACATGAGCTAGGCTACCAATAGATATCCTAGTAAAAGTATCAACCACAACAATAGCCTTACCTAGATGATAATGCACACTTATATCATAATCCTTAAGGAGCTCTAGTGACCTTATTTGTATCAAGTTAAGATCTTTTTTAGTAAAACATATTGGAGACTCTTATGATCGGTAAACACATCAACATGCACCCCATACAAAAAATGACACCAAATTTTCAAAGCAAATATCACGGCGACCAATTCAAGATCATGAGTAGAATAATTCTTTTCATGCACTTTAAGTTGTCTAGAAGCATAGACAATCACCTTACCATTTTGCATCAAAACATAATCCAAACCAACTGTTGAGGCATCACAATACACAACAAACCCTTCCAACTCTTCCGGTAGAGACAAGATAGGAGCGGAGACATGCTTATCTTTCAAAGTTTGGAAACTCTTTTCACACTCTTTGGTCTACACAAATTTAGCCTTCTTTTGGGTCAACTTATTTATAGGTGAAGAAATAGAAGAGAACCCACTCACAAACCTATGATAATAACCCTCTAGGCCCAAAAAACTCCTAATATCCGATGGAGTCAAACGTCTAGACCAACTTCTAATCACCTCTATCTTCTTAAGATCTACCCTAATACCATCACCCAATACCACATAACCTAGAAAGGCAACCTCTTTTAACCAAAACTCATATTTATCATGTTTAACATACAACTTCTCTTCCCTTAATCTTTATAGTACCACCCTCATGTGACTCATATGTTCCTCCACACTATGGGAATAGATCAGAATATCATCAATGAAGACTACCACAAACAAATCAATGTAGGGTTTAAAGTCTCTATTCATAAGATCCATGAAGATAGTTGGTGCATTAGTAAACCTAAAAGACATAACGACAAACTTATAATAGGCATACCTAGTCTGAAAGGCCATTTTGGGAATGTCACACTCCCTCACTTTCACTTGGTGATACCCGGACAGAATATCAATCTTAGAAAAGTGACTATCCCCTTGATGTTTGTCAAAGAGATCATCAATCCTTGATAGAGGGTACTTATTTTTTATGGTGACCCTATTAAGTTACCAATAGTCAATACACATTCTAAGAGAACCATCTTTCTTCTTCACCAACAACATCAGTGCACTCTAAGGTAATTGACTAGGCCTAGGAAAACCCTTCTCCAATAAATCCTTCTCTAACAACATCTATGGTAAAAGGGATAGAAATGGGTTGAGTATCGGTAAGGAGGTCTATACTGAAGTCTATTTCTCTTCCGGGAGGAATACCAGTAAGATCGTTAGGAAAGATATTAATAAACTCATTATCCGCTGAACCAAATCTGTAGGAAGGATTTTGGACTCAACATCCCTAACCCTCACAAGATGATAGAGACACCCCTTAGACATCCCTACCATTTACCACCACATCATGACTCTCGCACTCAAGGATGGGTTCATTAGGGAATTGGAAGTTGACCCTACAGGTTCTATAATCAATAGAAGTATAATATACATTCAACCAACCATCCCAATAATAACATTAAAATCCACCATATCTAACTCAACAAAATCATAAGGCAATATTTCATACAAAATGCAAAGGGGATAATTTTTATAGATTCTTCTAGCAACAATAGATGTACCAACGGGAGTAGAGACCTCATAAGGCTCACATAACAATTCGGGTTCAATATGAAACTTTTTGGCAACAAAGGGGGTAACAAAAGCAAGAATGACATCTGGGTCTATCAATCAATACACATCAAAATCAAAGACTTTTCACATACTGGTGATGACACAGGGAACCTCATTTACCCCTTGTCTCCCTTGAAGAGCATAGAACTAATTGTGCCTTGGGGTACCACCTTATTGGCCACCTCTTCCTCTAGGAACTGCATTTGCACCTTGTGGACGAACATCCTTACCCTTGTTTTTATTTTGAGGGCAATCCACCACCTTATATCCCACTTCACCATAACCAAAACAAGTATTGGTGTCCTTCAATTATTCGCCACTATGACCCTTACCATATTTTGGACACATAGCATTAGGCACCACACCATAATCACCTTACACCCTTGGGTTGTCATTGGCAAACCTTCTATTATGAGCATGAGAAGACCTTTGGACTTGATGAAACCAACCACAATTGGACTGTAGAACCTACCCTCAAAACGAGCCTTTTGGGCCTCACAACTCCTCCTTTTTCTAAGCTTCTTCCCTCCATTTGTTCGACATATATCAATAAGCGAGAAGAATCCATATCAGTAATCAACATAGCGGCATGACACTCCTTATTAACCAAATTAGATTCCCCCCATCACAAACTTGTTCATTCTAGACCTCAGGTCGGCAACCAATTGTGTAGCATATTTGGAGAGTTCGTACAATATGAGGGCATACTCCCTCATACTCATAGATCCTTGCTTTAAATTCATGAACTCTATCATTTTGGCCTCCCTTAGATCAAGAGGGAAGAACCGATTGAGAAATGCCACCTTAAACACTTTACTAAGGATGACATTGTTGTTCCCCTTCTCTACTTTCCATTGTGTAAACCATATTTGAGCCACCACCTTGAGTTGGTATGCTGCCAACTCTGCCTTCTATTCTGATCTAACCCCCATAATAGATAACACTTTGTACACCTCATAAATAAATTCTTGAGGGTCCTTATCAACCTTAGACCCATAGAACTCTTGGGGGAGGGGTTCATTCTAGTAAAGTCTCTCACCTTTGAAGTCGATGTTCTAGCATGAGGGGCTTGGTCACCTTGGTTGATTTAATTAGTCATGGCATAGGCTAGCATTGTCATAGCATCCCATAATTCCTTATGAGCCACTCCCCCATCTTGAGGAGCTTGAGAAGTGGGAGGATTCGATTGCTCCTTGGGTGTGCAAGCTCTTCTTCCTCTGTATTAAGCATGATTAAAATAGCAAAGAACATTCATTAGACAAGAAAAATTACCTGACTTTAATAGCATAACATAGATCATGAAAAAGAGAAATATTTCTTAAAATGTCTCATAGTCTCTTATTCATAGTCGTGGTGCACTTCACTACCATGAATAAGACTCTAATTGATGTAGTGTGTTGGATATTGAGGACCATTAACAACCTAGTCTTTTGATACCATCTTTTCCATGACCTGAGCCTAGGGCTTAGACGTGATACAACAAATGGGAACCCAAAGGGACCCCAAACAAGCCTGTTAGCATATCATTATACATCCTTGGTCGCGAAAGAAGGTAAACAACATCAAAAGATCATAAAGTAAGGATAAAGGGGATAAGGCAGACTTTCATAGCTTAAGAACATACAAGAGTCAAGAGTGTCAAAGCTCAAAGCATCATTACATAACTTGTCCAACAACACCTCTAAGCTTAGATTCGAGCGGGGGCTGAGACAACCTTCTGGACTCACCCTTTAGTATCAAAATTCAACACAAAGAGATAACAAGAGTAGAAGAGCAAAACTGATATCCCTGAACTTGAGGACTTACCAATAACTTATCTTCAAGAGAACCAACTAACACGTGGAGGAGGAGATGATCAAGTGGGGCTCTGATTCCTTTATGGTAACATCATGTAGGCATAAAGTATGTATTAGTACATTTAAATGTACTAAGTATGTATGATGCAATGAAACAAGAGATAGACAACATAATAAAAATGCATAGACATAGGCAATGGATAGTATTATAACAATATGGCATGCATGATCAATTCTTGAAGTAAAACTTGCTTGTATAGAACATATTACATTTGTAGGAAGATACCAACATCATAGACCAAGCAAATTAGTACCTGGAATTCAAGGTATGGCCACCTCTTCTGAAGTGATTGAGAAATTTACCCCTTAATTAGGAGATGGACATACCACCCCAATCATAGTGGTCAAGGTATATACCCCTCAACATGGTGGACTAGCATGACCACCCCTCATTAAAGTGATTGAGGAATATACCCCCAATTGGTTAATGGGCATACCACCCATCATCTTAGTAGTTTAGGCATAACACCTCCTCAATTAGGTGTGGTCAACTTAAACAACTATAGATACCTTTCATGAAACAACTCATTTATATATTTCCTTCATCATCATAAAGTCACTTAACTCATATGCCATTCATTAGGCCTTCAATAACTCAAGAATCCATAATCGGACATCTTATCAATCACTTGGTAAGTGTGCAATGCTAGTACAAAATCATGCAATTTAAGAGTGAAATCATATGAGAAAAACCAATGTAAAACCACCCACTAAAACTTGGTAATACCCTCATGCAAGATATATCAAGACCCCTCATCAATTCACATAATGGATCTTAGATTCATAGCACAAAACAAGTTTAAACAGTCACATTTTATGAAACCCCAACATAGTTTGTAATCAACTTTCATAATAAGAGATACCATAGATAATCTAACTTGAAAACATGTAATTTATGTAAAAAGGAAGGTTGGCCACCATGGGTGAAAGAACCCAATGGTTGAAACCCATATACCTTAACTTTGAATATTTCCTTGATGAAGATTTGATTGAGAACTTGAAGCTTGAATGGAATCTTTGAGATCCGTAATGAGATTGGGACATTTGAATTTAGGTGAAATATTTGTCTAAGTGTTTGAGAAGGTTTTGGGGGATATCTTGTATGATATGGAGTGGAAATATGACTAATTATAGGTTTTTTTATGCATGGAAAGACTTAGGCCCATGACCCCAAAGCCTTACGATGAAATAAGAAAACTGGCAATAAAATACACTACTCCGCGTTGCAGAGCCAACACACACCCCTACTATTTTGCGCAAACTTAAAAAAATTCAATTTTTCTATGGTTGCTCTAAAATCAGGATTATACCCATTTTCCACTCAATTTTGCCCTTAGATCAAGATTATGAAGTAGGATTTTTGATATCATGCATGAATTTTGAGATATAAGGAACTTACGATTATGGGCACTTTTGAGGCAAATTTTCAGACACTTTTTGGGGTCATTTCACCAACTTTGCCTCTCATGTCGCACTCTCGACATGTTGATATTTCCAATGCACCTTAACTAAAGCCACATCCTTGTTATTAAGCCACTTCACTTGCCTATCCAAAATCTCTACGGGCACTTTCTCATAAGATAAGCTCTCCTCAACCTCAACACCTTCCAAGGGCATAATAGTACTAGATCACCAACCAACTTTCTCAGCATAGATACATGGAATACCGGGTGGATAAATCTAAAATTTGGTGGCAACTCCAACCTATAAGCCACATACCCAATTTGCTCCACAAGCTCATAAAGGCTAACATACCAGGGACTTAGCTTGTCCTTTTGCCAAAATGCATCACACCCTTTATAAGAAAACCTTCACATACACCCAATCACTAACATGGAACTTGAGGTCCCTCTTCCTAACATCCAAATAGGACTTTTTGGCAACTTTTGACCATCTTCAAACTCTCTCTTATCAACTTCACTTTCTCTATAGCCTCTAACACCAAGTTCGGTCCAATCAAAGCCATCTCCCCCAACTCAAACCACCCCACTAGTGATCTATATCTCATTCCATACAAGGCCACAAATGGTGCCATACTAATGCTAGAATGGAAGCTATTATTATAGGAAAAATTAATGAGTGAAAGATGGTCATCCCAGTTACCTTTGAACTCTAACACATAAGCCCTCAACATGTCCTCCAAGGTTTGAATTATCCCCTTAGCTTGTCCATCGATTTGAGGATGAAAGGCGGTGCTCAACTTCACTTTAGTACCAAATCCTCTCTGAAAGGACCCCCAAAAGTGTGAAGTAAATTGGGTACCATAATCCGATATGATAGACCTAGGCATACCATGCAACCTTACCAACTCTTGGAATATAACCTTGTATAATCCTCAGCACCAAAAGTAGTCTTTATACAAATGTGCCAACTTAGTCATTCGGTCAATGATAACCCAAATGGAATCAAATTACCTATGGGTTTGAGGCAAACTAACCACCAAATCCATGTTTACATCTTCCCACTTCTAAGTAGGAATCTTAATATCTTGAATTAAATCGTCGGGCCTTTGGTGTTCTACCTTCACTTACTAATAATTAGGTTATTCAAATATAAATTTGACTATATCTTTCTTCATACCATGTCACTAATATACCTCTCTCAAATCCCGATACATCTTAGTAGATGCCAAATTAATAGAATAATGAGAGTTATGGGTTTCAATCATGATCACCTTCCTAAGATCATCCACCTCTAGAACATATATTTAGTCTTAATAATGAAGCACACCATCTCCCCCTTGGGAGAACACTTCTATTTTCTTTTCGGCAGCCAATTTATTTAACTTAAGCAATGATGGATCTAGGTCTTGCTTAGCTTTTACATCAACATCCACTGAGAATTCAGCCCCATTTTGAACATAAATACCACCATTATTAGAGTCGGCCAATCTAACACCCAACCTAGCTAGTCGGTGAACATTCTTTGCAAACTCTTTCTTCTCTCCCTCAATATGAGCCACACTCCACATAAATAGCCTACTGAGAGCATCAGCTATAACATTACTCTTGCCAGGATGATATTGTACACTTATATTGTAGTACTTGAGGAGTTTCAACCATCTCCTTTGCCTCAAGTTAAGATACCTTTGAGTTAACACATATTGTAAGCTCTTATGGTCAGTGAAAACATCTATATACACTCGATACAAATAGTGTCTCCAAATTTTCAAAGCAAATACTGTCGTCGCTAACTGAAGGTCAAGAGTTGAGTAATTATGCTCATGTACCTTCAATTCACTTGATGCATAAGTTATCATCTTACCATGTTGCATAAGTACACAACCCAACCCAATTTAAGAAGCAACACAGAACACCACAACCCATCCAAGCCATTTGGTAAAGTCAAAACAAGAGCCAATGTAAGCTGGTCCTTCAAAGTCTAAAAACTTTTCTCACATTCTTCCGACCACACAAACTGAACCTTCTTTTGAGTCAACTTAGTCAATGAAGATCCATGGAATAGATAAGAACCCCTTAAGGAACCTCCTGTAATTGCCAGCCAACCCAAGATAACTTTGAATATCCAAACGAGTTAATGGTCTAGGCCAATTTTTCACAACCTCAGTCTTCTTCGGGTCAACCTTAATACCTTCGCTGGACACCACATAATCAAGTAAAGCTACTTCACCCAACCAAAACTCACACTTGCTAAACTGTATATAACTTGTTCTTCCTCAAGGTTTGTAGGACCAAACTCAAATGATCCATATGTTCTTGCTCACTTTGGGAGTAAATGAGAATATCATCAATGAAGACAACTACAAAACTGTCAAGGAATGGCTTGAACACCCGATTTATAATAAGGTCCATAAATAAAGTTGGAGCATTAGTTAAGCCAAATGACTCTACCATAAATTCAAATTGCCTATACCTAGTCCAAAATTCCATCTTAGGAATATCATACTCTCTAACTTTCAACTAATAATACCCAGAATGGAGGTCAATCTTTGAGAAATGGGTAGCCCCTTGAAGTTGGTCAAATAAGTCATCGATTTTAGGTAACAAATACTTATTCTTGATGGTTACATTATTTAATTATCTACAATCAGTGGACATCTGAAGATATTCATCTTTACTTCTTACAAATAACACCGGAGCACCCAATGGAGACATAATTAGCCTAATGAAACATTTCTCCAACAAACCCTTCAATAGATCTTTCAATTTCTTCAATTCAGCTGGTGCTATCTGATAAGGAGAAATAGAGATGGGTTGAGTGTCCAGGAGAAGATCTATGCTAGAGTCTATTTTCCTTTTGAGAGGAATACAGGGCAAGTCTTCAAGGAACACATCCAAAAGCTCATTCACTACCGAAACTGACTCAATAGTAGGTGATTCAGACTCCACATCCTTGACCCTTACAATATGATAAATACATCCCTTTTATATCATTTTGTGGGACTTAAGGTAGGAAATAAACTGACCCTTAATAGCGGAGTCACTACCCTTTGATTCAAGATGGGCTCATCTGGAAGTTCGAACTAGACATTCTGGGTTCTACAATATATAAAGGCATATGATGTATGCAACCAATCAATACTGAGAATCACATCAAATCAAGGATCGCAAGTTTCACAAGATCTCACAAAAAGATTTTATGCAACATAAACACAAAAACCTCGATAAACTCTATAAGCAACAACAGATTCAGCCACAGGAGTATAAACTGAAAAGGGCTGCCTTAAAATGTTGATACTCAAACCAAACTTGACAACCAACAGAGGAGTCACAAAAGATAAATTTGCACCTGAATCAAGCAAAGTATAAGCATCAAAATTAAAGAATTTTAACATACGAATCATAATATTCGGATCTTCCTCAACTTCCTGATGGGCATGAAGAGCATAAAACCTGTTTTTCCTCAAGGCAACACCTTGTAGAGCTCTTTGTTTGCTTTGCCCATCTTGAGCTACTCGACCTTGTCCTCTTTGAGAAGCCTTAGGACAATCAACATCCTTGTGGTTCTTGTCACCACACCCAAAGTATGCACCCACATTCCTTTGACAATCACCTGTGTGGTGTTTCCCACACTTGTCACACTGAGCATACCATAGTCCACCACTAACTAGTGTCTTAAGAGAAGACCCTCTAGCATTAATAACCCAAGCATTAGAGCCTTGAGCCTATTGTAAGCAACCAAAGCCAATACCCTTAGAGTTAGAGAAACCACCATCATAATGGACTCTCTTAGGATCACACACTCTACGCTCCTTGAGTTTCTCCCATTCAATTATCTCAGCATATACCATGAGTCTAGATATATCCATATCTGGAATGAGTATTGTTATACGACACTCTTTCACAAGCAAGTCAGAGATTCCAGAAATGAACTTATGCATTTTGCAGGAGGATCAACCATAAGTGTAAGACCATACTTGGAGAGCATGGTGAACTTAAGAGCACAGTCCCTTAAACTCATACCACTATGTCTAAGGTTGATAAATTTAGTCATTTTGGCTTCCCTAAGCTCAAGTGGGAAGAAACAATCTAGAAAGGCCAACTTAAATTCCTCCCAAATAATAGCACTACCATAAAACCTCTCCATCGACCATTAGGTGTACCACACTTGAGCCATATCTTTCAACTGATAAGCAACCAACTTAGGTTTCTCTTCAAAAGTGACACCCATCATATTCAACACCTTGGTAAGCTTGTCAATGAACGGTTAAGCATCCTTATCAACCTTTGACCCATAAAACACTAGAGGATTTATCCAAGTGAAATCCCTCACTCGAGTGGCCAAAGTGGAATCCTGAGGAAGATTAGCCTATCTAGCCTGAGAAGTCACTACTTGGGCAAGCATACCAAAAGTCATATGGAATTCACCATTAGAGAAAGGCTCTTGCATAGTCCTTTGAGGTTCTTGACCCTAATTAGCGGGGGCCAGTCTTGGTAGGGGAGATCTTCCTCAAGGCATTTTCTCTAATAGAGCAATGACTCCGTCAAGACACAGAAAACCAAGCATTTGATCTATAGCACAACATAAGATATGAAGAAGTGAGACAATTTCTCCACACCCAAAGCAGACACACACATTCCTCCAACAATCACCTGTGTGGTATTTCCCACACTTGTCACACTGAGCATACCATGGTGCACCACCAACTAGTGTCTTAGGAGGAGACGCTCTAGCATTAATAACCCAAGCATTAGAGCTTTGACCCTGTTAGAAGTAACCAAAGCCAATACCCTTAGATTTGGAGAATCCACCATCATAACGGACTCTCTTAGGATCATGAACTCTACTCTCCTTGAGTTTCTCCCCTTCAATTTTCTCTGCATATACCATGAGTCTAGATATATCCATATCTCGAATTAGTATTGTTGTATGACACTCTTTCACAAGCAAGTCAAAGATACCAGAAAATGAACTTGTGCATTTTTGCTAAAGGATCAACCATAAGTGTAAGACCATAGTTGGAGAGCATGGTGAACTTAATAGCATAATCCCTCACACTTATACCACCATGTCTGAGGTTAATAAATTCAGTCATTTTGGCTTCCCTAAGATCAAGTGGGAAGAAACAATCTTGAAAGGCCAACTTGAATTCCTATCAAATAATAGCATTACCATAAAACATCTTCATGAACCATTAGGTGTACCACACTTGAGCCATATCTTTCAACTGATAAGCAGCTAACTCGGGTTTCTTTTCAAAAGTGACACCTATCACATTCAACACCTTGGTGAGATCATCAATGAACTGTTGAGCATCCTTATCAACCTTTGATCCATAAAACACCAGAGGATTTATCCAAGTGAAATCCCACACTCTAGTGGCCAGAGTGGAATCCTGAGGAAGATTAGCCTATCTAGCCTGAGAAGTCATCACTTGGGAAAGTATAGCAAAATTCATACAAAATTCACCATTAGAGAAAGACTCTTGCATAGGCCCTTGAGGTGCTTGACCCTCATTAGCGGGGGCTAGTCTTAGTAGGGGAGCTCTTCCTCGAGACATTTTCTGTAATAGAGCAATGACACCATCAAGATAATGAAAACCAAACATGTGATCTATAGTATAACAAAGACATGAAGAAGTGAGATAATTCCTAGTACATCATCATAGCCTCCGAGTCATAGGCATGGTGAACTTCACACCCATGAATAGGACTTTACTTGAGATGACATGTTGGACTCCAAGGATCATTTACAAACCTAATACTCTGATACCAAGCTTGTCATGACCTAGACCTAAGGCCTAGGAGTGACATGGCAAATGGGAACTCGAGAGTTTCCAAATAAGCCTCAAAGTATCTATATTCACCTCATTGGTGCGCAAGCATAATTGAAAGTTAACACATAACTTCTAAGGGATGGGAGAATAGGACTCATGCTATGGGGTCATCATAGGAAATGAGAGGAACATGAATTTACAACGCACGTAGCTAATAAATACTAAGGGGTGGGTAAGTATGACTCACTCTATGGAGGCAATTTGGGACTTATAATCTTTCACATCAGAACATATAGGCATAACATAAAGCTCATACCAAATCAAATAATGATGGTCAATAGATAACCAAGACATAAAATAACCTTCCACCATAACACTTAGCATATATATGTAAAGGGGTTTACAAGATGTCCAACAATTCCTCTAATAATAAGATAGGTTAGGAGCCAAGACATACCCCGGGCTTACCCTCAAAGTGAATAAAATAAGCAAAGCACCATAGATAGAGGAATGGTAGTTTGTCCTTGGAAGTTAGGACTCACCAGAACAAGCAAAACTTAAGATCCGAGATAGACGTCGTATGGTGGATGAATGTACTCCTCGGTCCCTACATTGTGAGATCATGTTGATAAAAGTATGCATTAGTACATTTAAGTGTACTAAATATACGGACGTGTAATATATATGACTTACCAAACCTGCATTCAATATTAGATGACAAGGGCACATAATATAAAATGAAGCATATATCAAAATAAGAGTAGTACAACAATATGCCATGAAATTCATGATACATGAAATGTAATAATGCTCACATATAGTGAGAATGTGACCTCGACCAACATGAGTAAGACCAAGTGAGTTATTACTTAGAATTCCAATAAAATCCCCTCATGGTAAAAAGGTGGTCTACTTGCTAAAGATATATCATACTTCACCTTATGGGCACACCCATTTCGTATGGAGCTACCTTCTTTATGGGCACTCCCATTTTTTGAATAGTATTTTCACATTATAGCATATCATAGCATACTTCACTTTACGGGCAACCCTATTTCGTATGACGCAACCTTCCTTACGGTCATTCCCATTTCAGATAGGATTTTCACATATACCTATGCTTGGTACATAGTTCAAGGAAAGGGAGAGGGTCCCCAATCCACTGGTGCTAATTCAAACATACCACATGAATAATTATATATATATACATGGTTTCAAAAGAGGCAATAGTTCTTTAAAATTATTTCAATGCACCTTTAAGTTCAAAAATAAACCAAAGCTATTTCTCATGCATTCATAATTAAGCACAAAAGCCAAATCATAGTTCATAGTCATGATACTCATGAATAAGAATAGCTCATTTCAATATACAAGGTGGTGAAAGCACCCAAAATGCTCAAGAGCCATAATAATAGACATTTGTGTGATCATATTCTTATCATAACCAATATCTTATCCAAAATCATATACACAAACATAATTGGGCTTAACGCACTTCATAATTTTCATAAATACCATAGCTATGTATGCATATGCCATGAATGAGGTGAGATTAGCATCAGTAATAGAGATTCAAACTTAAATCAACAATACATTATGAGACTTTTAATAGCTCTAATTTTGGCTATTCCTGTTCGAAAGTTATAAAATTTTGTTTCTATATCGATCAAAATATAGTCTTTAGTTTAAGTAAAAACATAAGTAGAATTCATATTTAAATAATAATATAGATTATCCATGCACAAATCAAGCTTTCAAGGTGTATCCACTTTCATAACTTCATTGCATTTCATCATATTAGGGCTTAATTCACTAATATATAAACATAGCCTACACATCAATTGAATTTAATAAATCATAATATTGAAAACCCATATTTAAAGTGAGCAAAAATTCATGAGAATAACTTGAAAAGAGTTTGTGTCTTCTTGGTTGAAAGATACCAAGAACCAAACCCACATACCTTAGGTAATGAAGAAGATTCAAGAAGCAATTTGGTGAAGAAAGTGCCTTTCCTTGATCCCCAAGCTTAATTCCTGCTAGAGTTCTTTGAGAGATTTAAGAGATTTCAAAGATGAGGAATAAATTTGAATGAGAGGAATAGAGCTTAGGCCATTAGAAAGTCTTTAGGTGCATAGGAAGTCTCATAAGACCTCTAGAATAAATCGTATTTACAAAAACATCATTAATGAAACAAGTTGAAAAATTAAACGTCATCACTTCAAGGAAGGATATGGTTGGTGACACATAATATGAATCGTATATTGATCATGATCACACAATACCTCTCACTTTGAGGATAAAGTGGTCATTGTCAAATATAAACCTAACAATAGGTTAGTTTTGAATCCTAAGGGAATACGAGGTTTTGCTATCTTGACTCAACAATAATCTTTACTATGGCACTTGGCCATTGAAATTCCCCAAAAATGTATTTCAAAAATGTCCATAATCATAATTTTCATATATCTGAAAATTCATACGAGTTTGAAGTTACTTGGGGTAATGCCATTCGAGAAGCAAATAAAGAAGTGTCAGGATATCCAGTGTCATATGAGTAGTGCTATTTATTTGAAAAACTCTTTTGCCTTCGGTGATTAGACTTTATATTCTTGATAAGGGGGCAAAATTGAATGGAAAATGGGTATAACCCTTATTCTAGAGGACCTATAGTAAAATATAATTTTCACAAAAAATCAATTTCCAATAGCCTTCCATGACCTGGACGTGACGCGCCAGGGCCGTGGATCAGTGTTGGAGTTTCCTGTGCGATGGGTCCACATCGTGGACTTGACATGGACTAGTGTATTATTTTCCTTGGTTTTTCATTTTGGCACAAGGTCCTTCGGGTCATAGCCCCATGCCCACTTATACATGAAACACCTCTACTTAGCCATTTTTTAACTTTATATCAGTCAAGACTCTCTCAAAAAGCTCTCCAAGATTTAACCAAATATTTCATCCAAATTCAAGTGTCTCAAGCTTAATTATGGATCTCAAGACTCTATTCAAGCTTCAAGTCTACATCAAGGAATACACAAATTTAGGTATATGGATTTCATCCATTAGGTCCTTGAAATGACCTCAAAAATTGCTCGAAAATGTGCCTGGGAAGTGCCCAGAATCGTAATTTTTATATATCTAAGAATTTGTTTATTATTTTGAAAATTCAACTTTATATTCTTGTTTATGGAGTAAAATTGAGTGGAAAATGGGTCTAACTTGAATTATAGAGCAACCATATCAAAATCGAAAAATCGCAAAGAACGCTATCAAAGCACTAGGTTGATAGATCCTCGGAGTCTAACACATCACATGGATTAGAGTCTTATCCATGGTTGTGTTGTGCACCACGACTATGAGTAGGAGGTTATGAGATGTTTTACAAAATATTTCCCTTCTTCAAGGTCTATGTCATGCTTTAGAAGCAAGATAGGGCTTTGCCCTCTAATGAATGTTCCTTACTCTTCTAGTTGATCAAGCCATTTCAAAGAGTAAGACAAAGGAAGGTAAGTCAAAGATTTTGTTTTTGATGGATTTGAGTTTCACTACTTCTTCTCTATTATTTTGATTGCTAGTGAGACTTCTTATGTGCCCAAGTGGTTGTGTGGATCTTTAGTGTCTATTCTCTTGGTTGGATATATTATTACTAGAAAGTTCATAGGTGTTGATCCAGGGTTGTATTGCATTAGGTCTTGCTTTGTGGTTTGTTGGATTTGAGGCTGTAGATTTTAATGTTGTACTTGGGATAGAATAGTTGCATGCATGTAGTGTTTTCATGGATGGTAGAACCTATAGAGCTAGATCCCAAATCTCTAATGAGCCCGTCTTTGAGTGGGAGGTTGTTAAGTGGTAGCAAGGGAGGTAGGTCTATTCTTGACTTAAGGTACAATTGGTCTCTAAGGGGTTTCATTTTTCATCTTATGGGAATTGGAAGTGTTGAATCTTAGTTGGTTGTTTATAGAATTGTTGTTGTTGATAGATAAGGCCTTGACTCTCCCTTTTCGATGATTAAAGTTAGCGTAGTATCTTTTGGTTTGACTAGCACACCGATTATGCCTATAAGTCTCATGAGTAAGATCTTTAGTCCTTATCTTAATAGGTTTATGGTGGTTTTGGTGATGATAATGTAGTTCCTTCCCTAATGAGTTAGTGCATGTGAATCATTTGAGGGTAGTATTAGAAGTTTAAGGAAGAAGGTTGGGTGCTAGTAGGAGAGATGGGAATTTCGGTGGTAAGAGGTTGCCTTCCTAGGTTGCATGGTGCTCGGTGAAGGTATTAAGGTGGACTTTAGTAAGATAAAGGTGATTAGATGTTAGCCTAGACCTTGACTTCGTTGGGTATTAGGAGCCTCTTGGGTTTAGTGGGCTATTACCGAAGATCGTGAGTAGGTTCTCTTCTATTTTTACTCCTATGACTTAGTTGACCCTAAGTAAGGTAATGTTGTGACCGGTATTTTGAGTATGGTGATTTGATAGGTCCAATAGTTGCTATTTCTTGTGTTATCCCTTGGAACTAGTAGGATTCATGTATAGGTGGCTTTAATTCATAGGTTCCGTTCACCCATGAAGCCCAATTTTTCTTTTATGAAAATTGCATGATTTCAAGATGTATTTCTTATGGGTATCTATCATTATGAAATATGAGCATGAAATATGTTGGGATTTTGTCAAATATTGTTGATTTATCTATTTTGTGCTTATACTATGAAGTGATCTTTGTCTATTGAGACTATACATGACTCAAGTTATGAAATCTATGAACTATTGTAAAGTTTTGATATGATTTAGCAGTTACCCATGATGGGGTTTTACCATGATGTTGGTGGGATGATTTACATGATTTGAAGATGCATTGATTTCACTGTTTCATGATCTATACTCTTGAATTTTGAATGATTTGAGCATGTCCTTATATGTGCCCACCAAGTATTTGATGAAATGCCAAGTTAAGAATTCGTAAGACATGTACATGTTTAACAAGTCAAGTGACTTCATGATGAATATAGGCTATCAAGTATGTTATTAATTCATGAAATTATCGATGATTATGCAAGTATGAAGTTAACCCCTTTTCAAAAATTTATTTCCATGAAAACCTACATGGATTTTACTTATTTTAATTTGGGATTTGAATATTATGATTCCTAAAATTCTATTGATGCATGGGTAGTGTGTATTTGATTATTTTAATGTGACTTAGACCATTATATGAGGATTTACTTTGGGTGTACAAAGTTATAAAGTATGTATTTTCCCCTTTTGAAATCATTTATGCATGAGAGATTACACTATGGATTTAAATATGAAATTAATTATGTTTTCACTTCAACTTCATATTATAAATGTTGATTTTAAATGGAGTCTTAATTACCCATGTTAATTTTCTCATTGTTCATAGCATATGAATCATATACATGGATTATTTTGAAAAATCATGTTATGGGTAAGTCGAATTTCATTTTATGGTTTGAATTTGATAAAAGGTTGGTTATGACAATATTGTAATCACATATATGTCCTTGATTTTGGCTCTTTAAGCATTTTAGGTGCTTGCATCATTTTATATATGAATGGGCTATTCCTATGCATGAATATTATGACTATGAAATTATGATCTTGGCAATTGAGAAAAAGTATGAATTATTGTGAATGGTGTTTGACTTTTAAGTCCAATTGTGCATTGGAATTATTTGGAAAATGACTATTGTCTCTTTGAAAATATGTACATGCATATTATAAGTATTCTTGTGGGATGACTTAGCTTGTTGTGCTGAGGGTCTTGGGGTAGTTTGGGCTTCTTGCATAGCATGTTTATAATGAGTGTAGAACTATAAGGTTGTAATACGATAGGTGAGGATGGTTGATCTATTTAGTAAATTACGATGGGTTAGTCACTTCTCTAAGATTGATCTTTGGTTGGGAATTTGTCTCCAAGTGAGGATGAGGGTAGGTGATATCCCTAAGTATCATTTACGGACTAGGAGTGAGCATTTTTAATATTGGTAGAGTTGTTTGGTTGGCTTATGCATCTGTTGTGTTTATGGGTTTCATGATTAAGGTCTGAAAGCCTTACCTTGATATGTTTGGTGGTGATCTCTAATAATGAAGTATTAATTTATTTAGAGCTTGTGAATCATTTGGGGATAGTGTTGCAAGTCTTAGAGGATGAGTGGTTGTTTGCTAAATATGATAGGTACGCATTGTGGATAGCAAGAAGGTGGTTAGGATTCTTTAAAGATTGTGAATGAGTGTGCTTTATTTTCCTGGTAAGGCTAGTAATGTGGTTGATGCTCTAAGTAGGGTGCCTATGGTAGCCTAGCATATGTTGATAATGGTGGAGACTAGTGGGGTTCATTGGTTGGCTAGATTGGAATTAGGTGTGGGGAAATGGAGAATAGTAGTATAGTGACCTTGGCAGTTTTAAATCTTCTCGGGTTAAGAGGTCTAGATTAGGCAAGGCTTTGATTTCGCCCTATTAGAGTTGGAAGTTTTGGATGAGAGAATGATAGAGTGTAGGTTGACTCCCAAGAGGAAGATGGTGGCTATGGTACCAAGTGGATTAGGTTTATTTAAGATTGACAATTGAGTTGAGGATTATGAGTCCTTATAGAGTGTAGAGTTGTTAAGGTTTCATAAGTTTGGGAAATTGCCTACAGATGTAGATATGGTTCATCCTGTTCTTCATACTTCTAGGTGGATGTGATGTGTTGGTGACTCTAGTGTTATAGAACACTTTGCGGTTGTGGGTGTTAAGGAGGGTAAGTTGGCTTAAGAGAAGGTCAAGGTGGGGGTGTTGGATAGATGAGTGGAAAAGTAGATTGATAATGATGTAGTGTTCTTCAAGGCCCTTTGGGAAGAGTTATCTATTCATATGTGTCTCTCGGGGAGCCAAAATGTTGGCTAACAAAATAGCTCGTTCCAATGTAATAACATTACTTTTGAAAGTGGGTAAGATGCGAGATCTAAAAATAGCCCACCAAAATTTGGTGGGAAAGGAGAGAGAAAACCTCACAATTGGCTCGGAATGTGTCATGACCTTGGTAGGCTCTGGACTATTTCAACTAACAGTCTAGTGACCCATCTTAAGAGCTCCGTCCATTAGAAATGATAGCTTGTCTAATCTATCGAATCCACTGATCAAACTCAGCTGTAGACTCTAGTTCTCTATATGTAGGCCCAAACTGCATGTGGTGAATCGTCTCCTCCAAGATGTCAACCCACCAACCTCTAACCAAAACCTCACTCAATCTGGGTTGATCGAGAGCCTTCTTCCCATAGGGAAGGTCCTGTAGGATGGTTGTCGCATAAGATGTGTAAAACTCCCGTACTATGACTGGGAAGTATTCACTCCGCTTGTCCATCAAACATTTGAGCCTATGTCATCTGATCTCATCCTCTAGTTCTTGGACATGGCTCAGGCCTATATCCACCAACCGAGGCTCCTCGTGGAAAGATCGAATGGTTCACCCTTCCACTTTGGCTCTAACCCCTGGTCAAAAATATTTTTCGTACACTCTACATCCCATCTATTATAATGTGGATTCTTAGGAGAAATAGATGGGTCCACAGAGGTCAGGGTTGCTCTTCTGTCTTGGGGCACCACCTCTGAATCAGACTATGAATCAAAAGGAGTCATTTGTAATGAACACCCCTCAGACCCATTACCATGTCCCTCCTCATTAGATGGGATAAAGCAACATCTTGAGCCTGGATCTGGGCTGATCGAGCAACAACTGCCTTAGTTTGAGGCACCTGTTCCTCACGGTCAATTCAGACATTGTGGATCAAGTTCGGTCCGCCTAATTGTTCATTCCTGGACTCCTTATCCATAAGTCTTATATTTATATCCCTTTTTGCCATCCATTTAATCTTGGGGGCCATATCACCTAAAAATAGCACAAACACAATATGATCAGCCCCAAAACACTCAACACAATAAAACACAAGCAAAGGAAAGCTAGAAAAATCAACACTGCATTAGTTGTAGGTGTTAATAATGGAGTATGAGTGGTACTATGGCCTTGTAGTCCAGAGGTGCATTTTAATTTTAGAAACTAAAAGTAGGTAGGAGACGCAGTTATGACTCGTATCCTTTACTACGGGTCATAGACAGATATTGTACAAGTTTTAGTTTGCAAAATTCAGCATGGGATTAGGTCCATGAGACCCCACTACAGTTCGTAGAGGGAATTACGACCCATAGGTGGGTCTCGTATGATAAATATACAAGGTCCTGAACTCGCTGTTATTTCCTATGAGAGACAGCTACTACTTGTAGACCCTTCTATGACTTATAGGAGACTACCATGCAAGGATAACATATACCTGAAGTACCCATCAATTTACCACACAGACTTCAAGAACAATGTATCTAAAATTTAACAACATCGAAGCTAGTTCACTTTCACACATCATGCATAAGGCAACCCGTACCCTCACCATGACATCACAATGAAACCAAGATTAAAAATCTACCCTATCACAAGATTAAATCAATCAATTAAATAATCAAACCTTTGACCCTCAAACTCACTCAAGTATACACTCATACAATCATCCTCAAATCATACACCACCATCATTTAAATACAATTAAAACAAATTTAGGTAATTTGTCAACAGGTGCAACAAGGGATGATGAATCCAAAAGCTTAACCACTTTACCATACCCTACTCCAACACAATATTATGCTACCATGGCTTTGGAAATCAAAAACACTCAAACACCAAGACTACTCAAATGATAAGCATGAATTATGATAACACAATCAACCCATTATATCTACGCATACAAATCTTCAACCAAGGACTAACAACATGATCAAATTATTAAAATAACCCCAACTCTATCTCGATTGCACCATACTCACCAGAGATATGCTTTGATATCAATCATAACCATAAATTCATTCATCATAGTTGTTGTAAAATGAACTGGTGAGGACAAATAAAATAAGATGCATACCTTATGATCGGATAAATTTAAACAAAATAAGGAGGGTGTAATCAAAAACCCTAGTTGCCAGAGTTGACGACAGAATAGTGGTGAAGTGGCTGGAAAATGATGTAAAATGCTTTGGGGGAAAGATCAGGGGTAAAAATATGTGATTAGGGTTGCAAATTAGGGCCAAAATGATTTTGATCCTTATTAAAAGGTTACCGGACTAACTTTTAAAAATTCCCCGAGTCAGGTCTACAAAACCCCGACTACAAGTTGTAGCTCTGACTATGGCCCATAGGTATTGGTCTAGTAGACCACTTAATATTTAGAAAAATTTTAAAATCATACCTAGGCACTATAAACCATATTTGTGACTCATAGTATGGACAACGAGTCATAAAGTTGGCTCATAGTATGATTGCCAACTTCAAGTCATAACTGGTATCCTCTACGAGGCATGACTATGAGTTATAGGGTGAACTACAGCTTAAGCTTGGTCATAGAGGTTGCTTCCAATGTCATTTCTGCAATCTTTCCACTATGTCCAAAATCTGCACAATCCTCTAAAAGTACACTATTATACCAACATATGACCAATTCAATGTCTAAAAACAAAACTCAACACACAATCAAAATGCTACCTAAAATTTCACAAATTACCAATAAAGTAAAAAATAAACAAAAGTATTAAAACTCTTGGCTTGCCTCCCAAGTAGCATCTTTTTTAACATCATAACATGACTTAGTCATCTTTATTCATTAAAATTCCTCAATTTCCCACACTTCGCTTTTGAGTTCATTGGGGTGCTTCATAGATTGGTGAATGTCGAAAATCACTTCTGCATCATTTACTCTAAACCTGAGCTGACTAGAATCCATATCTACTAGGGCTCTCCTTGTGGTAAAAATGATTTTCCCAGAATAATAGGGACCTCAAAATCAAGAATCATAAAATTCGCCAAGAAGATGAACTTATCCACTTTGACTAGTACATCTAGAGTATTCCCTCCAGCTTCTTGATTGTCCTATCCACCATCAATAATCTCATTCTTGTTAGAGTAGGTGAATCCAAACCAAGCTTTTTAAATATGACAAGAGGCATCAAATGTATACTTGCCCCCAAGTAACATAATGCTCTTGCAAACTCAACATTATCGATGGTACAAGGGATGGTAAATACACCAGGATCCTCCTTTTTTTGGACTAAAGAGTTGGTCATAATTGCACTACAATGTTGGAGCTCTTGTGAAAGCTCTTGTCTCACCGTGCACTTTTTTATCATTAAATCCTTCATATATTTAGCATACCCGGACATCTTCTCCAATGCTTCAATAAGGGGAATGTTGATGGACAATTGTTTCAACATGGATAGGCAGTGTTTGAACTTACCATCCTCCTCCTTTTGCTTGAGCCTTTGGGGAAAAAGAGGGGGAGGTCTTGGGATAGTCTTATTCTTTTCTTGCTCATTCACCACTTCATCTTTCACCCCATTGTTATCCAAACCTTCTTCCTCTACCTCAACTTTGTCATCAACACTCTTTTCATAATCCTCATTCACAACCACCGACATTGGAGGGTCAATGACACTCTTTTTACTCCTTGTCTTTACCGCCATACAATGTCCCTCATTCTTTGAGTTTTGGACTGTATTGCTTGGAAAGGTACCCTTTTGGAATTAATTTAATTGAAGAGACACTTGACCAAATTGTTGTTCTAATTGCTTGATGACCACCGAATAAGACTCTATCTTTTAGTTGATGCTTAAAATATCCGATTTCATCCCTTTCAAAGTCTTATCTTGATTCTCTGCTTTCTTTAACAATTTGTCAAATATCTTCTCGATACTTGCATTACTAGAACTGGCTTCATGATAATGAGGAAGCATATAAGGACCATTTCTATACCTATCTCTTCGGCCGACTTGGATTTTGGCATCCTTCTCTCTCAAAACAACCACCACGGTTATCTCTAAATGAACCCTCTCAATTTTACTTTCGACCTTGATTTTTGAAACATTGACATCAATAGTCCAGATCGGACACTTAGCATTGTTATGAAAACCTATTGAGTTCTCTAACAAAGCAAGAATCTTCATCATAATATGACTCACCATACATGGGCACTCTTGGAGGTTGATGGATGACCATATGAACAATTTCTTGAGTTTGCTTCACCACCAAGTCCACACTAGTCTGGAGTTGAGCAAGTTGTTGCATGATCTCATCATTGATTTTTGTTTTCTCCAAGCTAACACTCACCACACAAAAGCTACTTGTAGTATCTTTCTCCCATTGGCCCCATACTTTATTGGTCTTGACCACTTGCTCTATCTTTTCCACTATCCTTATGAACGATTGACTAAAGAACATGCCTCTCATGATTGTATTATTACATGCTTGACTATTCTTATCAAGAGCTTGATATAAAATTTCTATGAAGGCATCATCCATGATCTTATGGTCCAAAACCATTATGAAACATTTGGTGAACTTCTCCCACGTTGTGCTAATAAAATCACCCGGCAATTGCTCAAAGTTATTGATTTAGTCATTAAGTTTGAGCTTTTTGGACCTTGGGAAGTATTGCTCTAAGAAAGCTCTTTTCAATTCTGCCCAACTAGTGATTCAGCTCAGTGGGAGTTCTAACAACCATATTGCTGCATTATTGGTAAGAGATAAAGGGAATACGCATAACCCGACAGCATCCATAGAAAGATTCTATGTAACGATCACGCTTTTAAAACAAATGCAACATTAGGAAAATGACTGTGAGGATCTTCAGTAGGTAACCCTGCAAACAAACCATGGTTCTGAAGCATTTGGAGTAATCCACTTGACACTTGAACTTAGTGTTGACCAGTAGTAGTAGCAACATTATAGTACCTGTAACGTCCATGGCCATAGGGTTCAACCGATATTGATTCCAATCATATGCATTCTCGTTGAAATCCCTATGCTGTGGCCTATTTTCCCTTGGTAGTGGATTATCCTCTCTACCTACATCATTATCATTTTGATTAATGGATTCATCAACTGCAATATCCATATTTACTTGGGCCATTCTCCTTGCAACACATTAGATCTCAAGATTAATTGAAGCTAACGTTTCACCTTTGCTCCTTGTATTAGGAATACACCTAGTATGCCCTGCAAAGGAAACTAAACAACAAAAATAAAACAAAAGTAAAATACAAGAGAATTAAAAAATCAACACTTGAATTAACTACTAGTAAAATCAAGTCAAAACTTCATTGTATTCCCTGACAACGATGCCACTAATTTTGATCGTGGTCAAATAGTACATCTCACTTTGAGGATAAAACAGTAGTTGCCAAATATAAAACATAACCATAGGTTAGGGTCGAATCCCAAGAGAATATGGGATTTTGCCACCTTGACTCACCAATAATCATTTCAAGCATTAAATAACTCTATTCTCGAGAATGGATGGGTTTGCAATGATTGGTAATAATTAAGACTATAATAATAAATCGAAGAGACAATCAAATTGGAGAGAAACTTAGGAAATTGCGTTCTTCATAACACAACCTAAATTTGAATGTTGCATGCAAACTTATGTTCTTTCAACCCTTTGGAACAGGCGAAGGTTAAAATGGGGATGAATTATCCGACCTTAGTAAGATGGATAATTTATGAACCAACATAGGTTTGAGGTATGGTTTATGCCCTCCTCTTTGTACTTTTCTTCTTTTGGCTATCTATAATAAGGCTTGGGGGTGTGTGTCTCAACCACTGACTATCCAAAAGATTGGGGACCCTTTGGCATAGGTCTGTTCCCTATAAAAAAATATGGGTTTTCTAAGTTAGCTACTATGGTTCCTACAACCCCAAGTTGTGGGGGTTTAGCCACTCATAACTTGGGCAAGAAGACAAATAATGAATGAAATAAACATAGTTGAGAAAGTACCCAAGAAGAATGAAGAACAATAAAACCACCTTTGAATTTGGATTCACCAGCTTGAATGATGAAATTAATCTACAAGTGATTCTAATCTCTAAATTTGATTCTCAAAGTAAAACCCAAATATTGTACTCTAAAACCCTCTCTAAAATATAAGTGTTGTATCTTCAAGAATGAAAGATTCTCTAAAAACTTCTGAAAAACTCATTCTAAAACCCTCACCTATACTATTTACAAAAAGGTCCCTAAAATAATTAGAAAATCTGGTTGGCTGCTGCAACAACTCGTAGTTATGACAAGTGATTCCAATCTCCAATCGAGCTTTCATTATCATAACTTGGAATTTTGGACTTGACTGCTATGGTCCATCTCTATGATTCGTAGTCTGGTCTAAGAATCGTAATGCCTTCTCGTAGTCCACCCTTGTATTTCTTGGTCTAATTTTAATCAACACTGTTAATTGTTATGAGGCTACCTTCTATGAGTCATAGTGAGGACTACGACTTTTTATCTTGATCTCGTATGCCTAAATTTCAAATTCTTAGATTTTGGTTTTGAAAACTATTAATTGCTATGATCATCCCCTATGACTCGTAGCTTGGTCTACAACTCGTAGTAGGTCCTGTACATCCTCAAAATCAATAAAAATCTATAACTTTTCCAAAAATCAGGCCAACCTGTATATTTTGCAAAAATTAAAATAAAAATACATAAAAAACATAAAATGTCGCATTGAGTGAAACAACCCCAAAAAAGTGCCCAAAGATGTGCCTCAAAAATGCCAAAAATCATAATTTCCATGTATCTCAAAATCCATGCGTTATTTCAAAACTTCGACTTCATATTCTTATTCAACGGTTCAAATTAAGTGAAAATGGGTCTAATCCTATTTAAGAGTGATTGTAGCAAAATTTAAAAATCGCAAAAATATGATTTCGAGTGTTCATCAGCGCCCCTGGCGCAAAGCGCCAAGGGCGCGCTTCTGTGTGCTTTTGTGCACTATTTTTCTATCTCAGTTCAAAACTTTTGGGTCTTGGAGATAAGTATTTCCATCTGTGAAAATACCTATATTTAGCCTTATTTCACCCTCATATCATTTAAAACATTCCTCAATACTCACTCAAATACTTGGACTCATATTTCTCTCAAAATTCAAAGTCCCAAAACTCATTCGTATCTTAAGGTTCTCATTCAAGCTTCAAGTCTCCATCTCCAATATTTTTCAAGGATTCTCCAAAGCTACGGCATGTAGGTTTTTTTTATGGGCTCCTTTCACCCATGATGCCCAAGCTTCTTTTTATCCTAAATTGCATGATTTAAAGTTGATTTACTCATGGGTCTTACTCATTATGAATTTCACTGCACATTATGTTAGGATTTCATGAAATTGTTATTGTTTTAGCATATTTTGAGCTACGAATCTAAGATTTATATTGAGATTTAATGAAGGGTTTTGATGTATATTGTTTGATTATTTTACCAAGTATCTATTAATAGTTTTACACTAAAATTTCTAGTATGATTCTACTCTTGAATTGGATCGTTTTAAACTAGCATTACACACCCATCAAGTGTTTGGTAAAATATTCGGTTATGATTTCTTGATGAATTGAAGGTCCAGTGCATATTTTATGAGTTGAATGACTATATGATGATGAAAAGAGTGTATGTATATGATATTATCTTTATAGTGCTGGGAATTGACCAAGACTTACGCAGGAGGTTATAGGCTCGAGTAACCATGTTGAGGGCTCTATACCTCAATCGCCTTGCTCGGGAGGTGGTAGGCCCATGTAACTATGTAGAGGGTTTGTAACTTGATAACAATGTTGGGTGGGGGGGTTGTACCTCACCAACCATGTTGGTGGGTTTGTACCTCATCAACCTATTATGTGGTTTGTACCTCATTCGTCTCTCCAAAGGGGTGGTAGGCCTTAGATATTCACTAATAATGGTCAATCCTTACACATGTATTATGTTCGAAGTAAGCATGATTTACTACAAGCATCTAACATGGATGCAATATTATTATATGCTACTCATTGCTATGCTTATGCATTTTGATTATGTTATTTATCTCTTGTTGCATTGCATCCTATATACTTAGCATATTAAAATGTACTAACACATACTTTATACCTACATGAATTCACCATGTAGGAATCGGAGCCCACTTGAGTATCCTCCTCCACGTGGCTAGAGCAATTTCTCCCAAGCTTGTTGGTGAGTCCTCTATTTCGGGTACAATGTTTATGATCGCATGCTATATTCTAAGACTATCTTTCTTTTATGTATGTATTAACTACGAGGATGAGCCTAGTTGCTTGTCTTGGTCCCTACTCTTATCCATGTAGTATATTTATTGTTAGACATGTTATGTATTGAGCCTTGACTCTTTTGTTTGGTGCTTATGAAATGAAAGTATTCCTTTAGCCCTTTTCCCTTATTTCTACTCTTATTATGTTAGTTAATTACTTCTGCGTCCAAAGATGTGTTATGATATGTTAAGAGGCTTGCTTGGGGTCACTTAGGGTTCCCCATGCATCATGTCATGTCTAGGCCTTAGGCTTGGGCCGTGACATAATTGGTATCAGAGCACTAGGTTATCAATGTCCTTGGTATCGAAAATAGCTCGTCGATTAGAGCCTTGTTCATGGTTGTATTGTGCACCACAACTATGAGCAAGAGGCTATGAGGTGTTTAGGAAATATTTACCTTCTTCTTACACTATGTCGTGCTATACTAGTTGAGGTAAGGTTTTTCCCCCTAAAGATTGTCCTTTGCTATGCTAGATCATGCCTAACACAAAAGGAATAAGAGCCCACACACCCGAGGAGCAACCGACTCATGGAGAGCTTTGGGATGCTCCCACCTTTCTTGCATAAGTTGTGGCTAACTAAGCCAACCAAGGGGCCCAAGCCCCTCATGCTCCTATTCTGATATCTCGGGTAAGAGAATTCATAAGGATGAAACCCCCAAAATTCTATGGGTCTAAGGTAGATAAGGACCCTTAAGAGTTCATTAATGAGGTCTACAAGGTATTTGCTATCATGGGTCTTAGGTCGGAGGAGAAGGCGAAGTTGGTAGCTTACCAACTCAAAGGGGTAGCACAAATATAGTACAATCAATGGAAGGAGCAGAAGGCAATGTGGTGCGTTGGGAGGAGTTCAAGGCAGCTTTTCTTAATTGGTTCTTCCCTCTTAATCTTAGGGAAACTAAATTGGTGGAATTTATGAATTTGAGACAAGGGTCTATGAGTGTGAGGGACTATGCCCTCAAATTCAACCAACTCTCAAAGTATGGCCCATACTTGGTTACCGACTCAAGGTCTAGAATGAATAAATTTGTGATGGGTGTATTCGAATTGGTAAGTGAAGAATGTTGGCCTGCTATGTTAATTAGTGATATGGATTCATCCCATTTGAGGACCTATGTCGAATAAATAGAGGAGGAAAAGTTGAGGAATAGGAGGAGTCATGAGGCCAAGAGGGCCCATTTTGATGGTAAATTCCAAAGTCAGAAGGGTGGCCAGTTCTATCAAGGCCAAGGGTCTTCTCATGAATTTCATAAGAGGGTTGCCAATGATTTTCCAAGGGCCCAAGGTGTTGGGGCTACGGTTCTTAATAGTGGGTGTCCAAAATGTGGTAAGGGTTATAATGGCCCATTCTTTAGGAATACTAATGCTTGTTATGGTTATGGGGAAGTTGGGCATAAGGTGTTGGATTGCACTCAAAATCACAATAAATGTAAGGAGGTTCATCCAGAAAGTGCTAATTCAGTTCCTATGGGGAGAGGTGGTCAACAAGGTGGTTCCCCAAGGCATAATCAGTTTTATGCTTTGCATAGGAGGCAAGAGATTGATGAGGTGCTCGATGTCATCACCGATATGTTGAAAATCTTTGATTTTGATATGTATACATTGATTAATTTGGGTATCACTCTTTCTTTTGTTGCCCCCTTTATTCCTAAAAAGTTCTATGTTGAGCCTGAATTGTTGTGTGAGTCATATATGGTGTCTATTCCTATTGGAGCATCTATTGTTACTAGAAAGGTCTATAGAAATTATCCTATTTGTATCTTGAATAAAATATTGCCTTGTGATACTGTTGAGTTGAATATTGGTTGCATCTATATTTTTCCTCTATTGATAGTAGAACCCATAGGGTCAAGTTCGAATTCCCAAATGAACCCATCCTTGAGTAGGAGAGTTGTGATGTGGTGGTCAAAGGTAGGTTAATCTCTTACATTAAAGCCCATAAGTTGATCTTGTGAGGGTTAGGGATATAAAGTCCAAGGTCCTTCCCATTAAGTCGGTTTCAATTGTAAATGAGTTTCTTGATGTCTTTCCAAATGACCTTCCTAGTATTTCTCCCGAAAGAGAAATAGATTTTGCTATAGACCTCCTCCCCAATACTCAACCTATTTCTATTCCCCCTTACTCTATGTCCCCGATGGAGTTAAAGGAGTGGAAGGAGCAATTGAGGCACTTGTTAGAGTAGGGTTTTATTAAGACTATCTAATCACCTTGGGGTTCACCGGTGTTGTTTATGAAAAAGAAGGATGAGTCTCTTATAATGTGCATTGACTACCGCCAACTTAATAGGGTCACCATAATGAATAGGTATCCTCTTTCAAGAATTGATGATTTGTTTGACCAACTACAAGAGGCTAGCCATTTCTCTAAGATTGATCTTTGGTTTAGGTATCATCAAGTGAAGGTGAGCGAGTGTGACATTCCCAAGATAGCCTTCCGGATGAGGTGTGGGCATTATGAGTTTGTTGTGAGGTCTTTTGGGTTGACCAATGCACTGGCTATCTTCATGGATCTTATGAATAGGGTCATTAAACCCAACCTTGATTCATTTTTTGTGATCTTTATTGATGATATTTTGATCTATTCACATAGTAAGGAGGAGCATAGGGGTCATTTAAGGGTGGTGCTAGAAGGATTGAGTGAAGCCAAGTTGTATGCCAAGTATAAAAATGTGAATTTTGGTTAAATGAGGTTGACTTCCTAGATAATGTAGTGTCAGAGGATAGTATTAAGGTGGATCCTAAAAAGACGAATGTGATTACAATTTGTCCTAGACCATTGACCCCGTCAGACATTAGAAGTTTCTTGGGCTTAGTGGGTTACTATTGGAGATTTGTGGATAGGTTCTCTCCTATTGCTTCTTCCATCATTAAATTGACTCAAAAAAGGCTAAGTTTGCATGGATCGATGAGTATAAAAGGAGTTTCTAAACCTTGAAAGATAAGCTTATGTTCGCTCCTGTATTGTCACTGCCAGAAGGGCTAGAGGGGTTTGTTGTTTATTGCGATGCTTCTAGAGTTAGTTTAGGTTGTGTTCTAATGCAAAATGGTAAGGTCATAGCCTATGCTTCTAGGAAACTCAAAGTGCATGAAAAGAATTATCCTACTCATGATGTTGAATTGGCTGTCGTGGTATTTTCTTTAAAAATTTGGCGTCATTATTTGTATGGAGTGCATGTTGATGTGTTTACCAATCATAAGAGTCTCCAATATGTGTTACCACAAAAAGATCTCAACTTGAGGCAAAGAAGATGGTTAGAACTTCTTAAACATTAGGATATTAGTGTGCATTATCATCCCGATAAGGCTAATGTTATAGTGGATGCTTTAAGTAGGGTGTCTATGGGTAGCCTAGCCCATATTGATGGTAGTGGCAAAGAGCTAGCTATGTAGGTTCGTAGGTTGGCTAGATTGTGGGTTAGGTAGGAAGAGATTGATAATGGTGACATTGTTATTATTGATCGTTTTAAGTCTTCCTTGGTTAATGAGCTAAAAGAAAAGCAAGATCTTGATCCCTCTTTGATTGAATTGAAGGCCTTGGTGAAAGAGGGCAAGGTAGAGGTTTTATGCATGGTGGAGGTTTTCTCCCAAGGGGGAGATGGTGTCCTTAGGTACCAAGGTAGGTTATGTGTACCTTGTCTTGATGGTTTGATAGAAAAGATTCTTGATGAGGCTCATAACTCTTCCTATTCTATCTACCCCGGTTCTACCAAGATGTATAGGGATTTAAGAGAGGTGTATTAGTGGGGAGTTATGAAGAGTGACATTGCCAATTTTGCTTTTGGTTGTCATAGTTATCAACAAGTCAAAGCCAATCACCAAAGGCCGAGTGGCCTAACCCAAGACATAGAGATTCCTACATAGAAGTGGGAGGAGATTAATATGGATTTTATGGTTGGGTTGCCCAAGACTAGAAAGGGTTCTGATTCCATTTGGGTTATGGTTGTTAGGATGACAAAGTTGACTCATTTTTTTACCGGTTAAGACTACATCTGGGGCTGAAGAGTATGCTAGGTTGTATATTCATGACTTGCTAAGGTTGCATGGGGTTCCTTTCTCCATCATATTGGATCATAAAGCTCAATTTACTTTACATTTTTGGAGGACTTTCCAAAGGGGCCTTGGTACAATAGTTAAGTTTAGTACGAATGTCCACCTTCAAAAGGATAGCCAAGCTGAAAGAACTATCCAAACACTTGAGGATATGCTTAGGGCTTGTGTATTGGAGCTTAAGGGTAGTTGGGATGATCATCTTCTATTGATTGAGTTTGCCTATAACAATAGTTATCATTCTAGCATCGGTATGGCTCCTTTTGAGGCTCTCTATGGTAGACGTTGTAGATCACTAGTCGGGTGATTTGAGGTTGGTAAGGTGGCTTTTTTAGACCAAATCTGGTTATAGAGACTTTTTATAAGGTTGGGATGATTAGAGAAAGGCTAAAATAACCCAAAGTCACCAAAGGTCCTATGCCGATATGAGGAGAAAGGATCTTGAATTCAGAGTTGGTGATTGGATTTATCTGAAAGTGACACCCCTGAAGGGTATGGTTCATTTTAGTAAGAAGGGAAAGTTGAGTCTAATATATGTGGGTCATTATAGAGTAATGAGGAGTATTGGCAAGGTGGATTATGAGTTGGAATTTCCTAGTGAGATAGATCTGGTTCATCTGGTCTTTCATGTATCTATGTTGAGGAAATGTGTAAGAGACCCTAATGCTATCATGCCTCTTGATGTTGTGGGTGTTGTTGAAGACAATGTGACCTATGAAGAGGTTCCGTTTTAGTTTTTGAATAGACAAGCGAAGAGGTTGAGTAACAAGGATGTGGCTTCCGTTAAGATCCTTTGGATGAATCAACAAGATAAAAGTGCTATATAGGAGGCCGAAGCAGACATGAAACAACAATATCCTTAACTTTTCCACTTAACTCAAGTCTAAGTTATTAATCTAAGTCATTTAGATGATTTTAAGTCTATGTTTAGCCCATAACATTTGCATACATTCATGTTTAAAATGACAAGTTCATGATGATTTCACACTTAAGTTGAGATTTTTGAAATGATGTTAAAATGCACTTTTGCATCTATATGTGGGCTGAAATTTGCATGCTTACATCTCTCATAAATGTTTCTTTGACATTCAGGGACGAATATTCTTAAGGGGGAGGTATTGAAATGACCCCAAAAAATGCCTGAAAATGTGCATCGAAAGTGCCTGGAATCATAATTTTCATATATCTCAAAATCCATGCGTAATTTCATTCTTGTTTAGGGGGCCACATTGAGTGGAGAATGGGTCTGGTGCCAATTTAAGAGCAACCATATCAAAATTTGAAAATCGTAAAAATGCGATTTCCAATGTGCATCTGCGCCCCTGGCGTGGCACACTAAGGGCACGCTTCTGTGTATTTTTGTGACTGTTTTTCTATCTTAGCCTTATTACACCCTCATATCATTCAAGACATTCCCCAATGCTCACTCAAACACTTAGACTCATATTTTTCTCCTAAATCTAAGTCCCAAAACTCATTCTGATCTTAAGGTTCTCATTCAAGCATCAAGTCTCCATCTCCAATCTTTTTCAAGGATTCTCCAAAGCTATGGTATGTGGGTTTATTTCCTTTCACCCCCTGATGCATAAGCTTTATTTTACCCTAAATTTTATGATTAAAAGTTGATTTACTCATGGGTCTTACTCATCATGAATTTCACTGCACATTATGTTGGGGTTTCATGAAATTGTGATTGTTTTAAGCTATGAATCGAAGATCTATTGTGAGATTTGATGAAGGATTTTGATGTATATTTTTTTAGGATGTTACCAAGTATCTACTGACAATTTTACACCGACATTTCTTGCATGATTCCACTCTTGAATTGCATAATTTTGCACTAGGATTACACCCTCCCCAAGTGTTTAATAAAATATCCAGTTATGCTTTCTTGAGAAATTGAAGGTCCAATACATGTTTTAAAAGAGGTTGTGGGCCCAGGTAACCATGTTGAGGGATCTGTACCTCGATTAGTTAGCTCGGGAGGTGTTAGGCCCATGCAACTATGTCGAGGATGTTGGGGGTGTTGTACCTCATCAAACATGTTAGGAGGTTTGTACCTCATCAACCATGTTGGGGGGTTTGTACCTCGTCAATCTATTGAGAGGTTTGTACCTCATTCGCCTCTCCAAGGGGGTGGTAGACCTTGGATATTCACTAATAATGGTCACTTCCTGCACATGTATTATGTTCTAAGTAAGCATAATTTACTACAAGCATCTCATATGCATGCCATATTGTTATATGCTACTCATTGCCTATGCTTATGCATTTCGATTATGTTACTTACCTCTTGTTGTAT
>JAOTQJ010142608.1:0-20329 GCA_025642045.1 Solanum sejunctum
TGGTGCACCCCAAGGGGACACACTAGGTCTTATAAAACCCTTCTCCAATAAGTCTTTTAACTGCTCTTTTAATTCATCAATTCTGCGGGGGATTCTATATGGAGGAATGGAAATAGCTTGAGTGCCTGGAAGTAAATACCAAAATCTAAGCCTAGGAGTTCTTTAGGGAACACATCAACGAATTCATTCACTACTGGAACTGATTGAAGAGTTAGTTATTCTGCCTCCAAATCCCTCACTCTAACTAAATGACATATATATCCTATGGATATCATCTTTTTGGCCTTAAAATAAGAGATAAACTTCCCCTTTGGTGCTCCAACATTGCCTGCCTATTCCAAAACTGCCTCATTTGGAAAGTGGAAGTACACTCTCTTAGTTTGGCAATCCACAGTGGCATAGTAAGAATCTAACCAATTCATACCCATTATAATATCAAATTCCACCATTTCTAGCTCAATAATGTTAGCCAATGTGTCACAATCACGAATAGTTACTACACAGTCATAATAAACCCTTCTAGCCATAATAGATTCACCGATTGGTGTAGACACTTCAAATGGCTTGTTCAATAATTTGGATGTTCTCTTAAGCTTCCCAGCAACTAATGGAGTGATGTATAATAGTGTAGAACCAAGATCAATTAATGCATATACATTATGTGAAAAGATGGACAATGTACTTATGACCACATCGGGTGAAGCTTCCAAATTCTGCCGACTCCCCAGAGCATAAGTGCAATTCTAGACTCTACTAGAGTTAGCTGCCCCTCTAACACCTCTACCATGACCTATTGGTGCCTATCGACCCCTACCTGATGGAGAAACTGACGATGATGATGCAATACCTGGTCCAGTAGATTGTGCTATATCACCCATACGTCTCTTTGGGTAATCTCTCATCATGTGCCCTGGTGTACCATACTAATAACAAATATCTGTCCCAACATGACATATACTCGGATGACTTCTTCCACACTGTTTATAAGGCTGCCTAAGTGTTATTGGCTACCTTGCCAAATATCCTGGTATCTGTGTACCTTGTCCCTCACCTCGTTGACCAAACTGATTACTTCTAGACCCTTGAAGTTGTGGTGGAGCACTAGCTGCAGAGTAGAAGGATGAAGGCCTAGGCGATCTATTAGAAAACTAAGGCCTAAGCTCACCTAAGGGTGGTGTAAACTGCCCTGTAGACCTGGCCTTCTTGGATTGCGCCCTTTCTACCTCTTATGTCCTTCTCCTTTGCCTCTAATCCTCCAATTTATGTATAAAAGCCTGCATTCTTGTTATATCCATATCTTTGTTCAAAGAAGCAATGGTACAGTCTCTGGCCAGATACATATCCAATCTATCCACGTATCGATGAACTCTATCTACCATAGTAGCAACTATATTAGGAGCATACTTGGCTAGGGAATTAAATTGAACGCTATACTCCCTCACGCTCATATTCCCTTGGTGGAGGTTTAAGAATTGATCTGCATGGGCCTCTCGCATCTTTAGTGGAAAATAATGATCAAGAAATGCCTCTTTGAACTCCTCCCAGGTATTTGCAGGTGCATCTATACCCTTAGATTGCTTCCAAGCTTCATACCACAATATAGCCACACCCTTCAATCTATATGTCGCTAACTCGATAGCTTCTATACCAATGACGTCCATAACATCTAAAGTGCACTGAATCTGATCAATAAAGTCTTTGGGATCATCATTAAGATTAGATCCAGTGAAGGCTGGAGGGTCCAAATTGTGGAAATCGCGTATCCTTGTGCCAACTGCCATATTCGTACCACCCGTACCTATAATCGGACCTTCCTGCCTTTGACTTTGACCAGCAACTATATGGGTCAATAGTCGAACTGCATTTCTCAGATCCTGCACAGTAGCATCAATAGGTGGTTCTGAGAGAATTTCACTACTTCTGGGTTCATCAAGAACTGGAGGAGTTGGAGATATCTGTGACAGAGACTCCTCTTAAACCTCATTTCGTTGTCTCACTTGACTGGGTATACTAACCACCACTTCCACTCCATTCCCTTTACCTTTGTTCTACCTTGTTTTTGCCATACTTGCTATACAAAATAGTTTAGAATTAGACATAATGCACCTATTACACTTGATTTTATGGCACAATCTAAAGAATGAAAAAAAAAAGTAATAACTATTAAATGTCGTGTAGCCTCCTGCTTATAAATGTGGTGCATCACACATCGATCAACAAGATTGTACATAGACACAACTTTGTAAACTCCCTAGGACAACCAGCTCTGATACCAAGTCTCTCACGTCCAAAGTCCCGTTAGGGCGGAATGGCACCCATTGTCGATAAGGCTCGGGAGAACCAACTTGTGTTTATGCGCTTTCTATACATATTATATGGAATTTCTATATTTGACATGTCTTTAATAAAATAAACAAAGATAACAAGCCAAAGGAAAATGCATAAGACTAGGCCATTGGGGACACAGTGTTTAAAGTACGAGATAGGACCATACTTTAATTTATATAGTCTACAAAGCCTCTAGATAAGGAAATGTGACTGATAAGTGTTAGGACAAGCCCCGCCTCAACTAATTGTATAATACATACATATAAGCTCTAGACATGCAAAGCTCTGAAGCAACTTAGAGCTTTGTAACAACAGTTGGATATCCTGTACTCCTACTGGGGAGATT
Source organism: Solanum sejunctum (assembly GCA_025642045.1). Lineage (NCBI taxonomy): Eukaryota > Viridiplantae > Streptophyta > Magnoliopsida > Solanales > Solanaceae > Solanum > Solanum sejunctum. Next base: position 2,675 of record JAOTQJ010142608.1, read on the forward strand.
TACTAGCATCTGTACCTGCAACATGAAATGCAGGTCCCCCGTAAGGGACGTCAGTATGGGATAATGTACCGAATATGTAAGGCAGCACATATTGTACATAAAGTAACAACTCAAATGAAACTATGTACTGTGTAAGATTAGAGACCACCCTTGGTTATACTTTGGGATCATGTACCTCATGTTCTTTATATTACTTTACCTTTACTGTATAGTCTGTGCACAACATGTAATACAAATGACCAGCTGATCAGTGGTAAAATTTTATTGGGATCATCCCTGACTAGGTTCTTCCTTAACCCCTCGGGCTATCACCCGTGATAGGATGTCCCTGGCTAGGTGATTCTTCCACCTCTCGGGCTACCACCCATCAATAAACAATATACTTTACCTTTCAATTATTGTTGAGATGATTGTTTTGGTGATCACAATATTGGAGTTGTAGGATTGTATAGGTAGCATGTGATATGTAGATAATCATATAAGACAATATGACAATGAAAATAGTAAGTTACACAAATAATGAAATGCATATGAAATGGAATAACTCGTGAACTTTATTTAGTAACAAGAACCCATGTAACTTGGTATTCAATGTATGCAGATTTGAGAGTGACTATGTAGGGAAGCGTATGAATGGGTCAAAAAGTGGAGACACGGTTAATAGTTGTGTCGGAGTTGGCAAATACCTTTATGTGCCAAGGAAGAACCTAGATTTCATGCCAAGTAATATGAAATCAAGTAGCCTTATATACCTCATTATATGATCTCGTTACAACCTCGAGATAACCTTATCTTCCTCCAAATATTTATCTACAATATAGTAGGTGATAAAACTAGCGTTAGAATCCAATAAATACATCTTGGCAGTCCAATTACATAAAAAAAATAACACACGGGCAGCAAGCGGGTATTTATAAACTCAACCGTATTTTTTCAAACTTTCCGCCGCTAGTTATATTTTTCTAATACACATTCACATGTACACATCATGTCAAGCCTGTTTTAGTACCATGACAGTCTTACAACAGCCCACAAAGCACAATACATGACAACTCTATACAACCTACAAATGGACAGCATAACGTTACCTCCCTTCTCTATATTTTGACTTCGAAAATTCCAAACTTGTTCCAACTCTAACCAAATTGTTCCAACAACATCTATACATATAAACAGTCCTAAAATAGTCTTAGAATAGTATCCAAGAAGTTATGAAGGACGTGAGCCAATAGCCTTCCATCCAACAGCCCACAAGTTCCAATCAATATTACACTTAAGATAGCACAACAAAAGTTGTTTGTTAAATGAAACCAAAATCAGGGCAGAAACCTTAGGATAATATCTATAACTCAATTAATGATAAGAAAATCAACTTCTCTTCATAATACAGACCACAAACCATAGAGAAGTCACTAAAACAAAAGACAAGTGTGCAGCAACTTTTTAAACACATGCTGTCCAAATTTTCCAGCACATATACTAATATATACTTCTTATTTTTCATGAAGAAAATATACTAAATTCACAACTATAATTACTTACCTTTTCCTTTAAGGTTGAGAGCCTCCTTAAGAACCCTAGAATCCTCTTTTGGTTGCTTTACAAAGTCAAGGAATGTTGAAAGAACACTTAGAGAGCAATCTGATTTTTGTTTTGATCAAGTTGATAATGACTTGCGGGAGTTGTTTTAAGCCCTTTATAAAGGGCATCTTGGCCAACTTAATATTGACCTTTTGACCACCTTTTACCACATATTAATAAGCTGGTTATCCAGCAGCTTGGCCCTTACACTTTGGCATAAATGGGTCTCCAAGTTGATGGGCTTGGGCTGCCCATTTTTCAACTTTCTCTTCACTTAGTTTAGGCCCATTTAGCCAAGTGGGTTGTGATATACTTGGGGCTTTTTAATATCCTTCTTGGGCTGAAAATATAGTCCATTTATGATGCTAAAACATTGGCTAAAGTTACACTGTTAACACAAACTTTATTTATAATCGGACTTGGACCAATTCAACGTCGAGCCTCGTCTCTGTTTAGCTAGCAAATTTAAGCTAAGCAAGTAGGTGATTCAACTGCTAGCTTCTTAAGTCCTATAACCACCTCAATTCTCTCACTTTGTTTAAGGTTGTGATCTCCTCAATTCAATACAAAACATGTATGCGCTCGATCCTCTTAAGCGTTGGACACACATATCGCCTATTAACATGAGATTCAAGCACTTTTAAAAATTATTGCTAATTTGACCAAACCATGTCATATTTCATTTGTGTAGTACTAGTATTGTAAGGTGTGGGGTGATACATCCATTGAAAAAACTAAGTATTGGTCTGCATCCCAGGCACATCGCACCTTGGGCGCGTATCAGCACTAGAAATCATTTTGGATTAAAAAATTATTTTTTAATCCAATGGCTCTAAAATTCAAACGATACAATTTTCACTATCAATTTTTCATACTTATTGCATTTCTGGTCTTGAATTCACAAATGGATCATGGGAAGACACATTACGCATACATGTCTATTCTAGGGGTGTTATAAGGCATAAGACTGGACCAACAACATAATATTATTGAAGTTAAACACACCAAACAATACGCAAGTTATGACCCTTTTATCATTGCCCATAATGCTAAGCAAGGCCATTATGCTCCATATGCATAGAGATAAGGCTGATTGGTGGGTTGTTATTAAGACAAAACCTGTGGAAAGAATAGAAATTGGGAGTGTGTTAGATATGGTGTACCAAAATGATATTCCACTTATTGAATAACAAGTTGATGTTAAGTTGAAAACCACACTAGAACATCCTCATCACATGCTAGAAGAGGTGTCTATTGATGACCTTGTAATACCAAACATTGAGGAAGAAGTAAATGAGCAATATGAATCATTTGAAGAGGAGGAACTGGAGGGCAATATACATGAAACAACTGAGAAGGAAGAATGGGTGGATGATGAAAATGAAAGAAGTGAGGAGGAATAGAGCGATGCATTATAACTAGTACGTATGTTATTTATTGTGCTAACATTAAATTTATTTAATTTTTTTTATATATTGAACTATTACTTTACATACAGATGTCATCTAGTTGTGATGGTGATAGACCTCGAGATCATCTTGGGGCAAGTAGCTCCAATGAGGGCAGGAAGAAAAAGACTAGGACATTTATTATCTTGCGGATATTCCAGGATATATTTCCTTTTCCCCAGGTCTCCACAGGTGCGCATCTACTTCTCCTACCATTGAGGTTATGTCATTTGGGACTACGTATCCTATGACTTACCATAGTTAATTTCGGAGACATACGGCGCTTCTTCCTCATCACCGCCTAGGTTCACTTCTTATGACCAGACTACCTAGCTACCCATAGTGATTGCTCTATGACCTCCAAGATTATCATCTTCGGGTACTCCATATCCTAGTGTTCAGTCTCCCTCATATCAGTAACCTCACCTATCATCCCTCAGACTTAGAGATTCTAGTGTTGAGGCTGTCGCTCCTCCATTGACTTAGCATTATGTGCATCCTTCAGCATCAGCTTCACCTGCTTCTACTACTACTACTAAGGGAGCACTAGATGTCATAGGGTTAGCTCTTTGCAGTGAGACAGGCTTGGGAGAGTTTTGATAATGCCTTATGGAGCCTCGTAAGTTTGTTCTTCTATTTATTTATTTTTTGCTACATTACTAAGTATTCATGAACTAATATGTTTATTATATATCTTGCAAGTGGCATCCATTGAAGGATGCTGTCAGGGCCTTACAGGAGAGTACTAGGAGGCCATTTAGTGAGCTCTATTACTCTTGGGGAGAGAGATTCCAAACAGAATTCGTTAGGCCATGTTTAATGAGTTTAATATATATACATTTACATATTTATTCTAAAGTTTATTATTTATAGTATAATTTATCTAGCTAATTCTCTAATATTTTTTTCTTTTTTTTAAAGACTGTGTGTAATTGGAATGAAAAATATTATGGTCATTGCGACCACATTTGAGAAGAGAGCGAGCGGAAGACTATCTTGCTGGGTCAAAAAATTGTGGGATGATGGAAAGCCCGAGGATTTGTTGCAGCCACACATATATGAAAAGTTGTGTCCGTATTGGGATACCAAAGAATTGAAAACTTTGTCTGAGCAAGCAATAAGGGCTAGAGGGAGTCAGAAGGGTGGCTAGTTGCACACTAGAGTTGCAAAGAATTTTAGGACTATTTCTCGGGAGATGGTAACATTTTTAAATTTAAAGTTTAAATTCATAATTTTAAATATATTATTTGATTAAATAATGTTTTAATAATGATATTATTTATTATTTATAGGAGCAAGAAATAGGACATATTCCATTTCGGCATGAAGTTTTTAAGAAGACTCATGTTAGAATGAATGATAACGAGTCAAAGTTGGACGTGTGAATCGAACAAAGGGCCGAACAAGCCTACATATTATATATATATATATATATATATATTGATTCTAACTCTAAATTATTTTTGTAATCTGCAGCAAGACTATGAGCGATACGTTCGTGAGCTTGGAGGTGATGTCCAACTTACACCTGAACTGCCCAATCAAATTTAGATTGAGAAAGTACTTGGCGAGAACCACAAAGGTCGTATCTATGGGATGAGATTTAGGAATGACATATGAAGACTCCAATCAAGTTTAAAAGGCATTGGATCATTGAGTTTGATCGAGGCCTTTGACCAGGTTCGGTTGGCTATCGTGTCTTAGAAAATAGGATAACTTTCAAGTGTATTCGCAGCTTCTGAGAAAAGGAGGGTTGAGCAACAAAAGAAAGTTATACAAATCAAAGAACAAGTGCTCAACCTCGTCCGTTGGCCTACACCGCTTCCTTCCACTCCAAAATCTGATGAGAGTGATGATGAGTTTGTTGAGGATAGTTCTTAGGTTCCTTTAGTTATGTTTTAGACATTTTAGTTATATTTTGGACACTTTATAATATTTTGGTGAACTTTGTGTTGGGTTAAAACTTTGTAATTTTGGATTTAATTCGTTTTAAATGTTTAATATTGGTTGGTGTTACGTATTTTGTATGTTGAACTTGTTGTCTCTGTTGTTCGATTGCTTGTTTGGGGTGAAATCTATTTTTTTATATTACAGGTGGGCAATAGAAACTGAGGATTTTGCTGTCAAAACAATTCCAAAAAAAATGATGGGGTCCCGAAGTCCGTCGCTTTTCTACAATTTTTTAAAAAAAAATCTTGAAAAGAGACGTCGCTTTTCTAAATTTTCTTATTAATTTTTTGAAAAAGGTGACGAACAGTGCCCCTATGTCCATTGCTTTTCTACAGATTTTTTTAATTAATTTTTTAAAAAAAGCGACGGATAGGGACCCTATGTCCATCGCTTTTAAAAAAAATAATTAATTTTTTTAAAATAGCGACGGACAGAGAACCAATGTCCAATGTTGTTTTTAAATTTTGTTTAATTTTTTTAAAATACAACGAAAAGTGACTCTATGTCCATTGCTTTTAAAACAATTTTAAAAAATGACAAGATAAGGAAGGCGATGTTGTCCGCCACTTTCATAAAAGCGTCGAGCAAAAAAGTGACGGAATAGACTACGTCACTTTTCTATCGATTTTGACAAAAAAAGCGATGCAGTCCATCACTTTTGTCCTTCGTTTTTGCCCCATTTTTTAGTAGTGGGGCTCAAATGGAATGCAGCATGACTCATAAATATGATGAACTCAGGGAACAAGTGCTCAACCTAGCCGAACGACCCTCCCCCAATGATTCTGACGAGAATACGGATTATTTTGTAGCAAATAGCCCCTAGTTCCCTTCATTTAAGTTTTGGACAATTTAGAATTTTTGTTGAACTTTGAAGCAATTTAAAACTTTGTAAATGATGAATTTCTATGTTTTTTATGTTTAATTGTGCTTATTAGTACGTATTTTGAATGTTTTAGTAGTCGTTGATTGTGTTGTATTGGGCATTATTGGTATATATTTGATTTGAGTTTTAATGAGCGCGCAGCAAAATTGCAGGTTTCTACTATAAAAAGAATTGCAGAAAAGTGACAGACTAGTCCTTTTTTCCGTCGTTTTTTGGCAATTTTGTCTAGAAAATTTTTCAGAAAAGCAAAGAACAATTTCACCTAGTCCATCGCTTTTTTATTCTTATTTTTTTAAACAATTAAATTTTTTTAATATTTATAATGCAGTCCATCGTAAAAGATAAATAATAATAAATAAAGCAACATCATCCGTCGGTTTTTGGTGATGTTATTCGTCACTTTTAAAAAAGTGGCGAGCAAAAAAGTGACGGAACTAACTACGTCGCTTTTGACTAAAAAAGCGACACAGTCCGTCTCTTTTTTATACATTTTTTGGCAGTTGTTTTAGTAGTGTTTGAACTTTCCACCATTTCTCTTCTCCAACGCAATAGCTCCATGGTCGAAGACATGTGATACCCTAAAGGGTCCCAACCATCTGGAGATGTGATACCCTTAAAGGTCTCAACCATCAGGTCTAATATTTTTAAAACTAGAGTTAATACAAAAATAAGAATAACTTAACAATAATAATCAAGCAAAGAATAATAACTTTAAGGGAAAATTATCAAACGCCTCAAATTGTACTTTGAAAATGCGCATAATTATAATTTTTATATATTTCAAAAGTTGTGCATGATATCAAAAATTCGACTTCATATACTTGATCAGGGGGAAATTGAGTGGTAAATGGATATAAACCGAATTTTATAGGACTCGTAGCGAAATATTATTTTGGCTAATTTTTTTAAAATTGACCAAATGCAGATCCATCGCGGACCAGTGTTGGTTTTCCTTAATTTTCTGTTCGGGTCTAACGGCATTGGGGTCATGGCCCCATGCCCATTTACATGTCAAATCTCCTATACTTAGCCCATTTTTCAACTATATATCACTCAAAAACCCTCTCTAAAATCTCTCCAGCACTTTATCAAAATTCTCATCCCAAATCCGAAGATTTCAAGCTCGCATTGGATCTCAAGAACTCAATCCAATCTTCAAGCCTCCTTCCAAGTTTACCTCAAGGAATCCCGAAATTTAGGTATGTGGGTTTCATCCATTGGTCCCTTTCACCTATGGAGCCCAATCTTCCTTTATATGAAATTGCATGTTTTCCCGTTGTATCTTCTATGGGTATCTCTTATTATGGATTAATATTATAAATTATGTTGGGGTTTTATGAAATGTTGATTGATTATGCATGTTTATCTATTTCAAGCTTATACTATGAATTGGTTTTATCTATTGAGACTATGCATGTTTTGAGCTATGAAACTATGATCTATTATGAGGTTTAATGATGGGTTTCAACATACCCTACATGAGGATTTTACTAAACGTTGGTAGGTTGATATGCATTGAGTTTTCTCATATTATTATACTCTTGAATTGGATGATTTTGAACAAGCATTAGACACCCACCAAGTGTTCCATAAAATATCTTGACAAGGATTCTCAAGTTATTTACATGATTTATAAGTCAAGTGACTTTATGATGATTATGGGCTTGCATGTATGCATTGAATCATAAACGTATTTATGATGTTGCAAGTAGACCACACCTTGTTAAGGGTTAAAAGCCCAATTACCTTGTTGAGGGGATGACACACCTCAATCACCTTGTTAGGGGTGACATGCCCAATCACTATTTGGAGGATGACGTACCTCAATCACCTTATTGGGGGAGTGGCATGCCCTATCACCACGTTGGAGGGTGATGTACCTCAATCACCTTGTTGGGGGTAACATGCCCGATCACCTTGTTAAAGGGTGAGTACCTTAATCACCTTATAAGGGGGTGACGTGCCTTAGGTTTCAAGTAGTAGTTTGCTTGGTTTATATTGATTATGGTCTCTTCCCACACATATGCTATGTACTTTGCATGTTATATGATTTACAAGCATGTTTTACTTCAAACATTGATCATGCATGCCATATTAATGTTATACTTATCCATTGCTTATGATTATGCATTTTGAATATATTAGCTTATGTCTTGTTGTATTGCATTCTACATACTTAGTACATTCAAATGCACTAACGCATACTCTATGCCTACATGCTATTACCATGTAGGGAGTGGAGCACCTCTCGATCATCCTCCACGTGGTTAGTTCAGCTTTGGGGATAAGCTTTAGTGAGTCCTCAAGTCCGAGGACGCTATCGATGTTACTCTTGCTATTTGATATTTCCTTATGTTGAACGTTTGATACTATGAGGGTGAGCCTGGAGAGTGTCTTGGCCCCCGCTCCACTCTATGTTAGAGGTATTATTGGATAATTGATGTACTTATGCTATGAGCTTGACTTTTTTATGCTCTTATAAATATTAAGACCTCCCTTAGTCCCGTTTCCCTTATTTATATCTCTTGTGTTGTTTATTTTGCTTTCGCGACCAAGAATGTGTGAATGATATGCTAAAAGGCTTGTGTAGGGTTCCTTCAACTTCGCATTCGCCATGTCATGTCTAGGTACTAGGCTTGGATCATGATAAATTTGGTATCAGAGCACTAAGTTGTTAATGGTCATTAGAATCCAGCACATCGCATTGATTAAAGTCTTATTCATGGTTATGAAGAATGCTACAACTATGAATGGGAGGATATAAGGCATTTTAGGAAATGTTTTACTTCTTCATAGTCTATATCATGCTTTACATGTAAGTGTAAGGCTTTTTCCCTAATGAATGTTCTTTACTCTTCTAGATCATATCGATTCCAAGAGGGAGACTAAGGAGAGCCTGTACACCCGAGGAGCAATTGGCCCCTCCCGCTCATCAAGATCCTCAAGGTGGAGGGGTAGCCCAAGATGAATTCTAGTATGCTATTACAATGTTGGCTCATGCTATGACCAACCAAATTCACCTAGGGGACCAAGCCCCTCATGCTCTAACTCCAGCCTCTAGAGTAAGGGATTTCACTAGAATGAACCTACCGGAGTTCTATAGATCCAAACTGGAAGAGGATCCCCAAGAGTTCATCAATGAGGTGTACAAAGTGCTATCTATTATGGGGATCAATTCAAAGGAGAAAGCGGAGTTAGCGGCCTACCATCTTAGAGGTGTGGACCAAATTTGGTTCACCTAATGGAAATTGAAGAGGAGAGATGATGATGTTATTCCTTGGGAGGAGCTCAAAGCTGCATTCCTCAATCGGTTCTTTTCTATCGAGATAAGGGAGGCTAAAATGATGGAGTTTATGAACCTTAAGCAAACTTCCATGAGTGTGAGAGAGTATGCTGTCAAGTTCAACCAAATCTCAAAGTATGCTCCACAATTGATTGCCGAGCTGAGATCAAGGATGAATAAATTTGTTTTGGGTGTGTCCGACTTGGTTAATGAGGAGTATCATACTGCCATATTAGTAGGTGATATGAATTTATCCCATCTCATGTCACATACCGAGCAACTAGAGGGTAAACATCTTACAAAAAGAAGAAGTGGTGAGTCCAAGAGGGCTCATTTTGAAGGTGGATTCTAAAGTTCCAAAGGTGCCTGGTTTCCTCAAGGACACAAGTTCCAAGGTAAAAGGTCTTCCAATGCTTCTAGTAGGAGATTTACCAATGATTTTTCAAGATTCTAAGGTGGTGGTGGTGCGGTACTGAACCCAATGTGCCAAAGATGTGGTAGCAACAATAATGGACCATGTTTGAAAAACTCTAATTATGGTTGTGGTGAAGTGGGTCATAAGCTGATTGATTTTCCTTATGCTCAAAACAAAGGTAGATATGGTCATCCACAAGGCCAAGGTGCAAATGCAGGTCAAAAGGGAAGAGGAGGCCAACAAGGGGGTTCTCCAAGGCAAAATAGATTCTATGCTGTTCAAGGAAGACAAAGGGTGACTGAGGTTCTTGATTCGTGATTAGTATGTTAAAGGTTTTTTATTTTGATGTGTATGCATTGATAGACCCGGGTGCCACTTTTTCTTTTAGTACTCCTTTTGTTGCGAAAAAGGTTCATGTTAGTCCCAGATTATTGTGTGAACCTTATGAAGTTTGTCAACCCCCATTGGTGAGTCCATTGTTGCTAAAAGAGTCTATAGAAATTGTTCCGTGTACATATTGCATAAAATCTTGCCTTGTGATTTTGTTGAGTTAGATATGGTGGATTTTGACGTCATCCTTGGGATGGATTGATTGCATGCATATTATGTTTCTATTGATTGTAGAACCCATAAGGTTAAATTGCAATTCCTAATGAGCCCATCCTTGAGTGGGAAAGTCGTGATGTGGTGGCCAAGGGTAAATTCATTTATTTCTTTAAAGCCTAAAAGTTGATTTTCAAGGGTTGTCTCTATCATCTTGTAAGGGTTAAGGATGTTGAGTTCAAAGTCCTTCCTATTGAGTCGGTTTTGATGGTTAATGAGTTTCTTGATGTATTTTCCGATGAGCTTATTGGTGTTCCTCTCGAAAGAAAAATAGACTTCGGTATAGACCTCCTCATCGACACTCAAACCATTTTTATTCCCACTTACCCATGGCCCCGACAGAGTTGAAGGAGTTGAAGGAGCAAATGAAGGATTTGTAGGAAAAGGGTTTCATAAGGCCTAGTAAGTCACCTTGGGGTGCACCGGTGTTATTTGTGAAGAAAAATAATGATTCTCTTAGGATGTACATTGATTACCAGCAACTTAATAGAGTCACCACAAAGAACAAGTACCCTTTAGCAAGGATTGATGACCTTTTTAGTCAACTTCAAGGGGCTAGTCACTTTTCTAAGATCACTCTTTGGTCCGAATATCATCAAGTGAAAGTGAGAAAGTGTGACATTCCCAAGACAGCTTTCCGGACTAGGTATGGTGTCATGACCCAAAAATGGACATGATGTCACTCATCTTATCCCACCAAGACAAGTCAGCCTAAACCCCATTTATAATAATAAAATGTGTAAAGATAATATAAAGTGAAAATTTTAACTACGAATAATAACTCAACTTAATTAAAATCCCCCAAAATCAGGTTATCACGTGCACAAGCCACTAATGTGTTACAATAGATTTGAAGAAAATACAAATCTCAAATGATATTGTCTCTAAAGTAGAACAAGATCATAAATAGGAGGAAAGGCTAGCTAAGAGGACAAATAGCTACCTCACTAATCTCCATTGGAAGCCTGGAATAAAAGGGGAAGAGAGAGTATCACAAAAAGCTGAGTGCATAACCTACAAAAATGTAGAAGCAATGGGTGAGTACCAACCACACGGTACCCAGCAAGTCAACTAAGGAAACAAAGCAAGTCCAATAGAATACATAAACTCCTTTCATCCCAACCGACATCCATAACTATAACCTACACAGATATCAGCCCACCCAACATGATGTGTCACACAATAAAGATAGTTTTCACAATATCACAATCCAAATTCACAAGTCACAACTCATAAGTGATAACATAGTCAATCAAAGGAATAACATCATGCCACACAAGAATATACAAGGATGAGATACAACGCAATATCATGAAATGATATACCTCAAAAGTCATCTCTAAATCATATATACACAACACCACTAGGGAATGCATCGAAGGTCTGTGACCCATGGGGCACTCGCGAGGTTCATATACTGACAGGATGGTCTCTATGTGTCTGTGCGGACGATCTCAATGCACTATCATAAAATCAACCATCCCCAGCATACACGATCTCCACGTGCCCAACTTAGATTATAACAATGATCTCAACACACACTTAATTTCATGTCAATCCATATGTATAATATAACGTCAAAAATATAGGAGATGGTAATGCATCATAATACAACAAATATTAGTACAACATATAGTCACCTTAACTATCACAAATATATAGGTTTAATAAAGAAACCCAACCACATATATCAATATAGAATTCATATTATTTAACGATATTTTTAATTCAAGTGTTACAACACCATACCAACTCACATTTATATTTAATCACCCCATTTTCATAATATCACAAATATTTCATGCATCACACATAGAAGAAAGTAAAATTTGGGAGTTTTATGAGAATTACAAGGTTTTGAAAGTCCACTTTCCTTAGTCGAATCACTATCAATCAACTACTTGAGTCTTTTCCTTTCAAATAGAATTCATAGCACCACAATCTAATCGAATCAATAATAACAATAAGGTGTTAAAACTGACAACAAATCTACAATGAAGTCCTAAATATCAAGTTTAGGGTTAGGTCTTAATTCCTCCCAATAGTGTAACTTTAATAGCATTTATAAAATATAATACATCTAATATCTAATGTAGCAACCCATCTTGAGATGAGATATCCCACATTGACAAAACACAGGAGAGACATTGGGTATATAAGTAAAAAGGCTGGTCTATATACTATGAGGCGCCTTTTGGGGTGAGTCCAAAAGGATAAATCCATGATGGGCTAGGCCTAAGAGCGGACAATACTTCACAGTATTGGGCTAGGTTGTTATAGATGGTATTAAAGTCACTCATGTGTCACCCTTGTCAATATAAGGCTAGAGTTAAACTAAGTTTAGACGAATCTCGATGAGGTGGGGCAAAACTCAGTATTGAGTCTAGGCGAATCCCATGCAGTAGGGCAAACCTCAAAGAGGATATTGAGTCCATAAAAGGGGTGTATGTAACAACCCATCTTAAGATGAGATATCCTACATCGACAAAACATAGGAGAGATGCTAGGAATATAAGTAAAAAGGCTGGTCTATAAACTGTGAGGCACCTTTTGAGGTGAGCCCAAAGGGACAAATCTGTGATGGCTAGCCCAAGAGCGAAAAATACTTCACAGTGTTAGGCCAAGTTATTACAGATTTGTCACGCCACAGGAGGGTACATTAGACGTAACCAGCACTTAGAGACTTTTGCTAATCCCCAAGCAAACCACTTGGCCTCATCACATTCATTCATTCATACATTCTACTAATCAGTAGAAGACATAGCAAAGTAAATGGGCATATCTCATCTGATCCCAAGATAATATTATAAATGGACAGTCTAGAAGAATGAAACTAGCTCAACAAGCCCTAACATCAACCTTTGACTCTAGTCTATGAAGCCTCTATCACTATCAAGTGGTGCCAATGACAGACCTATAGCTATCTCAATTAAAATAAAGCTAATAAGTATCTAACTCTAAATAAAGATGAAATAAATGTAATGAATCCTCCAAGTAGGGGAGGCTCACCAATTAGCTGAACATCTTAAATCCTCAATGATGCACCTACTGATGATCTCCAAATCTTGTATCTATATTATGAAATAATACAGTCCCAAAGGGGGACGTTAGTATATGCAACGTACTGGTATGTAAAATAGCTAAATAAAACTAAAATAGGTAGAATAATATAGAAAAAACAATCAATATCAAGGATAGTGAAAATCATCATGTCAAATGTCTATCTAAAGCAAGAATAAGAGTAGACAAGTGACCCATCAACCAATCAACTCATTAATCGAATCAGACTCATATTATATCAGGAAGACTTATCTCATCTCAACTCATCTTATTTCATCTCAGCTCAACTCAGATTACTCAGTTTTGGGAATTTTCTAAGAGTTTCACTTAACCAGCAATAACCATTTATGAGCCAAGGGTTGTACAATAATCACGCTGATGTTGCTATAGTCATCCTGTACTTGTCGGGTAAGGGACAAATATGATCCATAAGGAATCTAAGCTCATCCATTCTCTGTTGGTTTCAGGGATGTAAACTCGAGAGGGGACTATGAATTATAATGGTTCCATCCTCTCCTACGCTGGGTCGGCATAGGTAATGAGTGCAAGTAAGACCCACTCTTACTCATTTTGGTGCTCGATACTCCTCCCAAGACTCAATGCTCATAAGACTCCTCATCAACATCTCAAGTAGCTTCATGGAGGAACTCATCATCTCAATTGGTCTCATGGAGATACTCATAATCTCAATTAGTCTCATGGAAATTCTTGTCAATACAAACTCAAGGGATCCTTTATTATTTCAGGGACTTTAACTCATATAAATGAACTCAATTCTTATTTAAGTACTCAAAGACTCAGATCACCAATTAGAACATCAAGAAATTAATTATGAAGACTCATAGGATCATCATGCTCAAATAACTCAAACTCATACTCACATCAAGATTTTCATCAACATACTCACGTCAATGCTCTAGACTTCATCCTTAGGTTCATTCATTTATGCTTTAATAATTTAACATATATGTCTTATACAATATCTCATAAAAAGTATTCAATTCGAAAAAATAACTTCATGATGATCATCAACATATGAAATACATGTAGTGATATAATTTTCAAGAAAATAATCAAAAAAGTATTTCAAGAAATATATATGGGGACTCATAGACTCTCAACTCATCTATGAACATATATGGGGCACATGGGAGAATAATCCCATGCTTTCGTTTAGCCTTACATACCTGGGATAAAGCTCCTCAAATCACCTGTCAGAATTCTCCAATCTCACGTTCTTCTTTCTTCTCTCTCAAGTCCTAACTTTCAATCATTGTGAAGAAGGACTTAGAATAGAGTTTTTAACCCTATTTTCTCATCAAATCTACCTAAATGGGTCGTGCGTTAAGTTTAGGAGAGGTTGGAAAAAGTTTAAAATGCCCCTCAAAAGATTTAAAATTTTAAACTTTAGTGGAACATGTCAGGATAACAGGTCCGCGACGTGGACCTGTTGTGCACATGTGAATTTTGAAAATTCAATCCCATCAAACAATTGAGAAAATATATAAGTATAGGTCCATAATAGGTCCGCGTCACGGAGCTATCCTATACCTTCACTATTTTAGGTCCACAATAGTTCTGCATCGCGGCCTGTCGCGTACCCTTACTATTTTTGGTCAATTTTGTGAAAATCATCTTTCAACTCGATCGCTCTAAAATTGAGCCGAGACCATTTTCTGACTTGATTTTCTATGCTAATTGCAAATCCAATCTCCAATTCTCAAATGGAGCATAGGAAGACACGTTATGCACATGATACAATTCTAGGGGTATTTCGATAATTTTACCAGGTGTTGCATCATCTCCCCCTTGGAATCATTCCTCGAATGATGAGTAGAAGTGGATATCAAGGCATGGATAGACTCAAAACTCATCTCTTCATTCACATCTATCTATCAAACTCTCGATTCCTCTCACTCATCAATTAACTCTATTTGAACTCAAGAAAAGACAATCCATTTAGTTATGAGTAATTAAATTACCTTCAACATTATCATCATTAGGCACGAATAACAATCAAGACTCCTTTCAATACTCAATCAAACAATCTGGATAATCACAAGTCACTCAGAATACACAAATCGATTAAGATCAAGAGTAGAGATATTCTCTTAGATATTTTCACCATCAAGCACGAATGGAACATTGTAACTCAATCAATTCAAATCATTCAAACACTTAGACAATCAGTCCTTTGAACTCGGGAAAGAAACCATCAACTCTAATCAAGAATGGGACCATCGATATATAAGACTCTATGTACAACTCTCAAGCTTAGCACCTCATCTTAATTGTGCTCCTTTTCATGGCACTTTACTCTATCAACTTAAGTTTATAGCTCCTATTTAACTCTCTACCTATCTACATCCTCTTATTCCATTTAAGCCTACTTTAGAGCCTCAAGGTGTTACCCTTAAGATAATCCTATTCATACAAAGCTAATCCTCAATACTTAGCTCTATACTATACTTCCACAGGGGCTTTCATTAAAAGATCACCATTTTGCTTCACTACTTCACTATCATGAAATCTTCGATACTCTGTCATCAATACTCACATAACAATAACCACTCATTCAAACCTATCACTCTAACTACTTCAACTATGTATTAGAATTTTCAAGCTTGCTTAGCACTTCTACCTTCACCATTCAATGAGCTCACACTAAAAGATACACCATTATACTCTTACCTACCTATTACATATTATATTGTCTCACCTCTCACCTCCTTCTTATCTCTACCCATGCATGACCTAAGTACAACACCAATGTAACAATAAGGATACATTCACTCCTCACTCTCTTTCATCAACTATCACTCCTCTATTCTCATCAACATTTCTATCATGAATGAAAAGTTGGATCACTAAAAGAACTTGGAACAACGATCATTAACACAATTCAATTGAGAAATCTTATTTGAGAATGTTCATAATGAAGTACAATCTCTCTCATCTATCAAGACTCATTCTGAGTTCACAGAACTATACGTAATGTAAAACTCAGGTCGCATCTCATTCAACATAGGAGTGGAAACACTTAGATCTATGGAGTAAGATAAAAGTTAATGAATGAATTCATCGTTTTTCATCATTACAATTCAAAATGAATAACAATCAATAAGTGGTATATGGGACTAGGCCATGGCCATAGAAATCGTACACCAAATGGGAATAGAGCATCACCTCAATGGAAAGAATAAGGAATTTATGATATGACAAGAAAAATGATGTCTCATCTCAATCAACCCATCTCTATCAAACTTAAGATATACTTCGGTTTCTCATGTCACCATTTCCCCGTTAGCTCAAGGGCTATCTCTCAAATTTTGTGAGTCAAATCCCTCTACTAGGCTATAATCATATACCTCCACATGATGGAAGAATCACTATTCACAAGAATAGGTGTCTTAAACTCTTCTATCATTCTGTAGTTACTTAAATAAATTAGCCACGAAGACTCTCCTCAAAGATACCACTCTCAGCTTCCTCTTGTCTCTATGGAAATTCCCTCTATGCTTGCTACTATTAATGGAGTATATAACCACTTCACATAACTCTTACAATCTAACCTCTTTTTTTGCCTGCTAACGCTCAACTTCTAGGCTCTCATAAACTTATTTGCATGAGACTTAGACTATAAGGGAAAAACTCATCATCGTCTATCCATTCGTCCTAATCAACTTAGTTACTCGGAATGATAAGGAATGCTTACCTTAGCCGACTCTACATTGACAACTCAAATAAACTACCTATATTCTTATAGCATTTGTAAGTTAGGGCTTCACACATCTTTACACATGGGCACACATCTCAAGTCTCTTCTTATCTATTGAGCCATCCTTGTTTCGTCTTACCTATAAGGAACTTGTATTCTGCCTATATCATCACTTCCTCACATATAAACATCTTTATCTCGAACATACACTAGGGAAAGTCTGTTAGAGAAAATCATCAACTAAGACTATTACTCTCACAATGTTGTCTCCTCTTCCACTCTACTCCTCAAAATTCAAGCTTAGGATCTACTACTAACATATGCATCTATCACGCACTACTAGGTAAAAATGTGGGGAATATAAGTCCACTAAAATCTCAAAGTGAGTATTCAATCAATGTATTTCTCTTCTCACGACTCAGTACCACTCACATATACATTATACCTCTTTACCTAACTAAGCTCAAAACTTGATGATCTCATGAACTCTCACTAAAAAAAAATAAGTCATACGCCTAATTCAGATCTATCACATTGAAAACACTCTTTCCTACTATACAACATCCACACTTCACCCTCAATAGTGTGGATACTATAACAGATCGAAGAGATCAGTTATCACTCTCACTATCTCGTCCTTTCCTTTATCAACTCTTCTTGGAAGCATGATCATAATTGCATAATACGTAACGCACTAATTAAAAGAGAGTTTTC
>JAOTQJ010142608.1:20429-36690 GCA_025642045.1 Solanum sejunctum
CTTTCCTTTATCAACTCTTCTTGGAAGCATGATCATAATTGCATAATACGTAACGCACTAATTAAAAGAGAGTTTTCATAGAGTTTAACTCTATCGCATGAATTGGATTAAGAAAGAAGTGTAACAATTCCTAATGTCCTATAGCCTTCTGCTTATAAAGTATGGTGCAAAACATACCCATAAACAAGACTATACTAGACACGGGTTCATAGACTCCCTAGGATATTTGAACTCGTGCTCTAATACCAAGTTTGTCACACCCTAGGAGGGTACCCTAGACGTAACCGGCACTCAGAGACTATTGCTAGTCCCTAAGCGAACCACTTGGCCTCATAACATTCATTCATTCATACATTCTACTAATCAATGGAAGACATAAGAAAGTAAATGGAAACAGCTC
The DNA here is from genome assembly GCA_025642045.1 of Solanum sejunctum. Lineage (NCBI taxonomy): Eukaryota > Viridiplantae > Streptophyta > Magnoliopsida > Solanales > Solanaceae > Solanum > Solanum sejunctum. Next base: position 20,830 of record JAOTQJ010142608.1, read on the forward strand.
ATCTGATCTCATAATAATATTATAAATGGAAAGGCTAGTAGAAAGAAACTACCTCAATAAGTCCTAACATCAACATTTGATTCTAGTCTATGAAGCCTCTATCACTATCAAGTGGTTCCAATGACAGACCCATGGTTACCTTAATCAAAATAAAGCTAATGAGTATCTAACTCTAAACAAGATGAAATAAATATAATGAATCCTCCAAAGTAGAGGCGGCTCACCAATCAACTGAATATCTAAAATCCTCAATAATGTGCCTATTGATGATCTCCAAATATTATATCTACATCATGAAATGATGCAACCCTAGAGAAGGACGCCAGCATGTGAAATTTACTAGTATGTAAAATAGCTGAATGAAAGTAAAACAAGTAGAATAATATAGAAACAACAATCAACATCAAGGATAGTAAAAGTCATAATGTGAAAATGTCTATCTAAACCAAGAATAAAGAGTAGACAAGTGACCAATCAATCAATCAACTCATCAATCGAATCAAATTCATCTCAGAAGGACTCATCTCATCTCAACTCATCTCATCTCATCTCGACTCAGATTACTTAATTTGAAAACTTTCTAGGAGTTTCTCTTAACCAACAACAACCACTTATGAGCTAGGAGTTGTACAACAGTCACGCTGATGTTGCCACAGTCATCCTGTACTTGCCTGGTAAGGGATGAATATGATCCATAAGGAATCTAAACTCAGACATCCTCTATTGATTTTAGGGATGTAAACTCGAGAGGGGACCATGAGATGTAATGAGTCCATCCTCTCCTACGCTGGGTCGGCGTAGGTAATGAATGTAAGTGAGACTTACTCTTACTCATTTTGGTGCTCGATACTCCTCCCAAGACTCAATGCACATAAGTCTCCTCGTCACCATCTCAAGTAGCTTCATAGAGGAACTAGTCGTCTCAATTGGTCTCATAGAGATACTCATAATCTCAATTAGTCTCATGGAAATTCTTGTCAATACAAACTCAAGGGATCCTTTACTATTTCAGGGACTTTAACTCATCTTAATGAACTCAATTCTTATTTAAGAATTCAAAGACTCAGATCACGAATTAGAAGAAGTTGTTTAGACAGAACATCAAGAAATCAATTGTAAAGACTCATAGGATCATCAAGCTCAAATAACTCAAACTCATACTCACATCAAGATTTTCATCAACATACTCACGTTAAGGCTCTAGACTTCATCTCTAGGTTCATTCATGTATGCTTTCAAAATTTAATGTACATGGTTTATACAGTATCTCATGAAAAGTATTCAATTCAAAAAAATAACTTTATGATGATCATCAACATATGAAAATTCATGTAATAGATATAATTTTCAATAATATAATCAAAAAGTATTTCAAGAAACATATATGGGAACTTATGGACTCTCAACTCATCTATGAACATCTATGGGGCACATGGGAGAACAATCTAATGTTTTCATTTAGCCTTAGATATCTGGGATAAAGCTCCTCAAATCACCTGTCAAGAATTCTCCAATCTCACGTTTTTCTTTCTTCCCTCTCAAGCTCTAACTTTCAAGTATTGTGAACGAGGACTTAGAATGGGGGTTTTGACCCTATTTACTCACCAAAATAGCCAAAATGGGTCGTGGGTAAAGTTTAAGAGGGGTTGAAAAAAGTTTGAAATGCCCCCTCAAAAGATTTAAAATTTTAAACTTTGCTGGAACAGGTGGGGATAACAGGTCCACAACGCGGACCTGTCGCGCACATGTGAATTTTGAAAATTTAATCCCTTCGAAAAATTGAGAAAATATATAAGTATGGGTCTGCGTCATGGAGCTTTTGCGTACCCTCACGATTTTGGGTCCACAATAGATCCGCGTGTGGCCCTATCGCGTACCCTTACTGTTTCTGGTCAATTTTGCGAAAATTATTTTTCGACCCTATTGTTCTTAAATTGGATCGAGATCATTTTCTGACTTGATTCTCTGCACTGATCGCAAATCCGATTTCAAATTTTCAAATGGAGCATGGAAAGACGCATTATGTGCACAATATCATTCTAGGGGTATTTCAATAATTTTATCAAATGTTACATCTAATTAACCTATTACTATTATTAATTGCTAAAAGATAAGAGAAAATATATATAATATATGTATGTATAGACTGGAAGAGGACATTGCACATTGCAATGCATCAAACCTCAATTACGCCCCTCTATTAACATATATATCACATTAAACTACTAGTTGTAGTGTGCTACGTTCCATTATAATGTGCACTTCCCCAATTCCTTGCCTATGGCTACTAACCAAACCAAGAAATATATATTTTTCCCTGATTAAAACCCTTACGGAAACAAAATTTAAAGTAATAATCATTGTCGACTAACTTAAGAGATACAAGCTAGATTTACCAATATGCCACTCAAATTCCTATTTCTTTCGACCCACATACACTACACGAGCATCTCTTTAAAAGAAATTGAAAAGTTGTACCTGAAAATGAGTTCACTTCACGCCATCCCCTCCTCTTGTTTTTTTCTAATTCAATCATTTGCCAAACAAACATGATATATATTACCCTAATTTATTCTAAAATATATTTATCAATTGGTATAGAATATTAATTAAATAAACATTTAACCCATCACTTATATTAGTTATTGAAACTTACCCATAAATTAAATAGTATTAGCTATCAAATAGTTTAAAGCACCCACTAAATTTACGAGAATAATTATTTTGGAAAACAAGAGGACTAATTATCAAAATGACCTAACGGGTCATTACATTAAAGTCAAAATCTCTATTGTGATTTTCTAGATTGAGTGGATGTTAAGGAGGGATATGATACGACCATCACAACGATACCGATGATTATGTGGTTAGAGTTATGAAGTGTGTTAATTTTGATAATGAATGAATTTATGGGAAAAAAGTATTACTTAGGATAGAGTCATGAGAGATTGGATAATACTTTGCAGCTATTTCATTGGTAGAAGTATGTAGGCTAGTTTGGTATTACTTTCTTGATATGCATGATATGTTCTAGTACTGGATCTAATGAAATTTCATGATATAGTATTAGCGGTTTATGAAAATGGATATGTCAATCGTCAAGTGAGAATACTAACTACTTAAGGAGTTATTGGTTGTATTACAAACTGATTTAACAAGATTTGATGTTGCACTCATATTTGTGAAATCAACTAGTTTGTTAGTTTGGATGCTTGAGTTAAGCATTATTTATAAGGAAGATTTTTAGTGGTGAATTTTGGTACAATTAATGCATTTAGGTTGTGAGGTGTATTTGGAGGATCCTAAATGAGGACTATTAATCTATAATAAGAACCAAGAGAGTGTATCAATATCGAAATGATAAGTGGATAATATCAGAATGATAAGCTTATGAGTAAGGAAAGTCCCAACGAGTATACTTGTGCAAATCCAATTGAAAATTTTAGTAAGGAAGTGTATAGAAAATCGAGTTAGTCCATTAAATTTGACTGATATAATAGGTTTAGGTGTCATATCGTTGATGAGGTTAACCTTGAGATGATGGCAACGACTATAGAGCATAATAATAAATAAGAGTTTGTGATGAATTATGATCAAGATGCAATCATATTATAAAGATTTTTGATTGAGTAAATTCAGTATCGTAAACATAATTTTAGGTATCAAAAGTTATGCTTGCTACTAGTTGATGAGTAACATGATCATAAGAAAAGATGTAGAATATGTTGAGGTACTGCTTCAATAGAATTGAAAGGAGCTAGAGTCATAAATGAATAAATTGGTGAGATGTAGGGACACTCACTCTGATGGAAAAAGTCAAAGATGTATCTTTTGAGAGAGTAGAGAATTATTTTTAAAATCATGTGATCCTAATTGTTTTGGATTGATTATGGTGATAGTGTTACGTATCATTAATCTGGGTTAGAAAACTGCTGAATAATATTTCGAAAAAAAATCTATGAATATTCCGCTTGAGTATGGTGATAAGATCTTTTGTAATTTTGAATATGATAATTAGTACATTGAAATTTTTTTATAAGGAATATGGTAAGGTCCACAAAGAGGTGATCAATAAAAAGTTAAAAATACATGAATTCGTAAAGATCTCAAGTTATGAGCCAATACTAATAGATCAAGAAATTGAGGTACAAGTTAAAATAAAGATTCAAGCTTTTTTGTTGTTAGTCTACAGTTTTTGTAGTATATTTATCAAGATATGAATTGGTAAGATAAGAAATAATAGATAGCAATGAGTATTCTGCATTTGGAAGAACTTGCATGTGGCTCTGGTGATAAATTTAATTTTTTTTTAATTGTTGAAGGACCTAAAGAAGTGCTCCACTTAAAATTTTTTTAGAGCATGAGGTAAAATGTCATGTGTTGTTGGTTAGAGAATAAAGTTGATAAGTGAGTTAGTGAAGGAACAAGAATTTGATATATTGAAGAGTTCAAGATATCTAAAAATTGTGTCATAGGAAGAATATAAGAAAGATGAAGGACTAACATTGTTGCCTCCCAGCACACCGCAAGTGCACGTGATCAAAATAAGTAATATAGTGACCTTAATTTAAGGACCGGTCTATCGTACCCAAGGGATTTAATTTAAATTGTTAATATTCCAAGTTATAATGCTTGAAGCGCAATAAAGAAATAATTGATCAAATCTTGTTTTGAATAATTTAACTTGCAAATTAAACTAGCGATTTTATAATAAAATAAGAATCGATTTATTTTGTATTTGATTATCAAATAATGTGAGATTTCGGGATTATAACCTTAGCGACGCCGTATTAATTTTTAATTTCCTACTTATGCTTGGACAATGATTGTTGATTCGCAGGGTTAAAATTACCAAATCGGAATTGGACACCTCTATTTGCCTATTCCTATTGTTTGCCTAACTATATCATTGAGGGGGGATAAATAACATAATAGCAATGCATTAATAATATCCTCCTGTACATTAAATCAAGCTTGGTGAAAAGGTAGTTATCACAAGTCTGATATACACAAATCAATCTCATATCTTAATTGAACAAGCTCCTTATATTATTATGTTCTTGAGCATTCCAACATCTTTCGAATTCACAATACTAAACATATTCATTTTCATAGGTGATCAAGCTAAGAAATGCAGATTTAAATAATATAAGAACAATCATAAATACTCATTCATAAGCATTAAAAACTCAAAGACTAACACATTGTCTATGGCTACAATCCCAGAAAATGAAAAAATTAGTCACTCATTAGTCACTCATGCTAATCATAAATACAAATATTACAAAGAACTATAAGAAAATGATAAAATGAAGATAAAAACTGACCAAGAGTGGTCTTCTACAGTGTCTAGCCGCCTCACAAGCTTCAGCAAAACTTAGAATAAAAGATGATTAGGGTTGTAAGTTTTTCACGACTTATATAGCCCATAAGATTGACTTTTTATGCGTTTCCCCTTAAGTCCGCGAAGCGCTTTAGTATTATATTAATAAAACTTGGCACATAATGTTGATTGGACCAAAAAGTCACTCATTTCACACTAGTGCGCAATGCGCACTAGTGTATTTTGAGTTACTTTTTCCACCTACTGCGTTGACAACTGAGATCTCAATGAATTATCACTGGTCCGCGACACGCCTTGGTTGCAGACCAAGTGTTTGAAAATTTTTTTCCTTGTTTTCTTGCGCGGGTTATCTTGTTTTGCTCCGGGTCTCATTTTGAAATCTTAAAAATCTGATAAAATCAATAAAAACACAAACCCAAAGCGTAATTTATTCAGCGCTAAAAAATACACAAAATCTTTTTAAAATGCTTAAAACTCTACGGATTTACCGTCGAACTTAACTTTATTCATGGGACTTTTATTTATTTTGGTGTATACACCGCCTAAGATCACCACCCCACAGTTAAAGCTTTGTCCGTCTTGGACAAATCAAGACACATGAATACAGATACCTAAATAGTATGTACAATAAACTCTGTCCTCGGACAAATGAAGACACATGAATACAGATACCTAAATAGTATGTACAATAAACTCTATATGCACAACCTTTTTCAACCCAACATGAACATTTTTCAAGCTTCCTAGCAACATCAACTTTACTAAATACTTTAATATATAAATGCGGACTCATGCAGAATTATCGTTATAGTTTTACCTAGTTACCATCCTAAAATGATCATGTGCCCTCACTAGAAGAATTATCCTTGCACTCAATTAAATTCTTTAGAAGAAGATTTTATTTGGGTACACAATCAATTCTTCCTCTCAGAATAGAAATCCTATGTTGCTTCTAACTATTATAGACTTGCCCTTAATGTTTAAATTTTTCCAAGTTAGAATTTTTCATTTAAAGGATCACCTAGGTCTTTTATTTGGTTGTAATGTAGGCTTAAGGCTGGTGGGATAATATTTTGAATATGACTGCCAAGGTTTATTTTCCAAGCGCTTAAGGCTTATACTACCCTATTTTCCACTTCTTTTGCCCTTTTAATCTTTTTCAACATTCTTTATTTGTTTTCGCAATTTATATACTCAAAATTATCAACAAATATTAACAAACACATTATTTTTCTATTTTCTAATTTCTAATTTTCTTTTTCTTTTTGAATAGTACCCCCGAACAGTAAATGTTTTTACGGTTTAGGTTCCATTTTAGTTGCTCATTCCCTGACTAATTTATTCTCAAGCGCTCAAGAGTTTGGATCTAATATTGTTAATAGTCAAAGAAGGGGTTTGGCTTGAAATATGGCTAATGAAAGAAAAAGTTTAAAGCTCAATGGGGTTAACTAGGATATTTTAATAAATAGGATAAAAAGGTCCAATATATTTAGGTTACTAAAGAAACGTCTAGATCCTTTCCCTTATATTCCAAAATCTACTAAGCTAATTTAACATACTGCATAAGTTCGTAACAGCTATAGCAACATAGACAAACAATTCAACTCACACTTCACATGGCACATTTTCACCGTAAAGCAACACTAGATTCACTATCACTTATTTCTTATGAATTCAAAATTAAGCAGCTATTCATCAGTACAAGTTTCAAGTTTAAGCTACTAAAGACTCAAGAATTTATGCCATCCTAGTTTTAATGGTTTCACATATAAGGAATATTTTTACATACTACCGACACTCTAAAATGAGACTCTATTTGATGCATACGCTTAGGACGATCGTCATCCATCCATCATAGGGTAATGTCACTCAACTATGACTTACTGCAGTAATAATTATACTAAAATGCATTTACAACAAATATTTATGATAATTTAAAACATACTACATACTAGTAATCACATAAACAATGAAAATAAGAAAGTTGTCCACAAAAATAAATCATAATCATGTCAAAATAAAACAATTGCAGTAGCAAGAATAATAGAATGTATCAAGGTCATACGATACCCATCAGCAAGTAGCATAAATACCCCCACCCCACACTTCAACAAGAGCATTGTCCCCAGTGCTAACCAATAAGAACCTGTGGAATGGGGTGTTAACTGCTCAATCCTCCTCTACCGAGCTATCATCCTCTGTATTGCTTTTGTTTGCATTTGGGTCGGAGGGAATGTCATCATCAGATGGCTCCACGAACTGAGGTCCGACGCCCAACATTGCACAGGCATGATAATTGAGGGGAAATTAGATCTCCACCTCAGCAATCTCCTCAAGCGTAATAAGGCGGCCATGCGCCTGCAGCATCAGTTATTGCATCCTGAACATGCGTGCCATGACCAACTCATCTCTGTGGGCATGCTCTGGTATGGTGAGAGTAGGTGGTGCTTCAGGCTTCGGTCCCTGTACAGCGCTGACTATGCAAGGAGAGCCCTCGATGTGTGGGCAGTAGTCAAAAGAGTTTGTGGACACACCTGCACGTAGATACATCTCATCAAGAAGACCACCAAAAGTGTACCTGCAGCCTTTGTGTACTCGAGCCTTCCTCATGGCTAACTTCAGTATCGACCCGAAATTAAGCTCCATGCCCATCATTAATTCATATACGAGGCAAGCCTGATCCCTGATGACCTCGAGGAAATATTATCCCGGAAAGAGTCCATGTGTCACGATCTTCAGCCAAACACAGGCCTGTTCCTTCAGCTGCCCGAAAGGAAAGGTTTAACTGAAGCCTCTGTATGCGTGCCTACCCCAACGGGCTATCAACTGAGGACTCGAGAGCGTGTGCTGGATGTCCTAGTAAGGAGGGTGCTGGACTAAGGCGTCAAATGCATCTGAGATCTCTGAGGGTGTCCCGATGATCTCATTAATGATCAAGGGGCTGAAATCAATGGTCACACCTTGCAACTTAACTTGTTGGGTGCGTGCATCCTTGCTCAAATTTGCGTAGAACTCCCGGGTAATGCTCAAATTGGAGAGCCATGACTGCTCGAACAGGAAGTGCAGCTGGTATGCGAGGCATCTCTCATATACGGTTGGGTATGCTTGGTTGAGCGCATCCGCATCTATCAGGAAGTCCGGAAAGTACTTGGACTTGGGGTGGCTTTTGTAACACTTGAGACCAACTCTTTAGATTGCCTTCTCCCCGTATGTCATTTGCCTTTTTTTGTGTTTCGGGCCCTTCGGGGTTGTTGGGATGTCCCGGGACCTCCTCCGAGTGGGTGCAACTGCAGATTACTGGACTGACCAGTTTGCCTTCCTCTCGATGCCATAGTATCCTGCAAAAGTAATTAAAGTCATGAATGACTAGCAAAAGATAGGTAATTTAGACCCCACTGTGTAATATAGCCAACCCACACTTATTTGGAAAATACACAACAAGAAGGTACTTTAACTTCCCAACTTTAGTTAATTCACACAGTCCAAAATTTTGACAGTATAGCATTCATCATTACACACTACCATGTACTAACCATTTTAACCCCATTTGCAGCAGAAAACTATTTTTTAGTGTGCCCAATATCAAGTAATTTTAATGAACTATAGGCAGACATTCTCAATTTCTCTGTGTTTACAATAATTGATCAGCCCCAAAACATTGTGATTTTCTAAGGTGTGTGAGGTGGGATCAAGTGAGGGTGATTCTAACTATGCAACATTCATCACCAACATAACACAAAATCATGAAATAATGCTAATGCAGGAAACAATACCCAGCTCCCTTTCTCTCATTTTGCCTTTGACAGAAGCTCGTATTAGCACATTACTGGGAAATCACCTCTTAACTCTTGAAGTATTTCATGTTTAGATGCAAGCTGACAGGAATGCAATCACACAATGCGGGAAATCATGAGGTCTAGTCCCCTCCCAATGATAACCACTACCCCACACTTAATTTTAAGCACACTGTGAGTAACAGAGATACACATCGATGTTCAGCAAGTACAAGACTTCAGTTACTCCTAAGTGATTTCAATGCCCACCAATTCAACTCTAAACCACTTTTAACAAGATTCACACAACTAAGTCATTTCCTTCAAGTGCCATGCTCAAATGAAAATAAATATGGAATTTATAATAGGAAAAATGCATAAGGAACAATGAAACAATTCAAAACAGGTCCTAACAATGCACAATGTGAAATCATGGACCTTATTCCCACTGAAAACAGGGTCATTACCTATAACTCATCTCACCCAATCAGTTCTCAGGGTATTTTTGCCCTCTTAAGTTTAAATGACTCTATAAGCAACTAATAATTAGAGTATGGATGCAAACGCAGCATATGAGTAACAATGTTACTTGTGTAATGTGAAATTCTCTTCAAATTTTCGGCCATTCTGACTTAACTCTTTAACAAGATTAAGCATATCTTTCCCCTAATGTTCTCATTTCAACATATCTGAAACCATAATCCACACAAGTAGCAGCACATGAATGAGAAGAGCAAGCATGGAGTTGAGAACTCAAGACCGGAAAAATTTAACCTGAGGGAATACAATTTCAACCTTAGCAATTCCCCAAACTACCCCATACTTAAATTATGGCACACTTTCACAGTAACACTCGTGAATTATCCCACTCTTGAACTTAACAATACATCACAAGAGCAACACTGTAGGTACAAGATAACAATTTCTTTAATCTTTCCCATGTTCACCCAAGTTTCGACCTAGGGTTTACCCAAGAAGCAATTTGAGTGAGAAAACACTTACTTGAGGTAGTGAACCAAAGAAGAAGAGTGAATTACTTGCCAATTGGGGTGTGAGTCGCAAAGTGGTGTGAGAAATTGAGGAAGTAGAAATGGGGAAAACTTAGAAGGGGGATTAGGTAAATGGGAGTAAAAACGGATTGGGGTTTTATTAACAATATTGGGTCGGGTCGGGTTTACTAAAAACCGAACAAAAATAACATATATGCACGTCCTCTTCAAGTCGCAGACGTGAAACTGGACTTTGTAAAAAACATTATTTTATTTTGGGCCAGGGGTGTGCGTCGCGGAGGGAACGCTAAAATCCCTCTGCCCAGAATAGTAAAAAACAAATTTTTTGTTCGGGACTCGGATAAATTGACCTAACACCTAAACATGTTAAAATATGCTACAACAATTGATTTTGACTAAAAAAATTCAAAAAATAACCAACAACTCAACGGGAATTTGAAATCAAAAATGGGCACAGTTTTGGTACCTAGTCCGCGACGCGGACTAGTGTATTTATGCACAAATTTCGTTTTCTGATTTTTGGGGCTCAAGATTATGAAAAACTTTTATTTTTTTAATTATTATAATTATTATATTATTCTATATATTATTTTTTATTTATTTATTTATTTACTAAAAATTAAAAAAATAAAATAACATAGAAAAATATCACCTCATTCACGGGTTTCCTCCAGTGTAGCTCTTGATTTAATCTTGCAGCACAAACTTACTCATCTTTGGCCAATTCAATGGCCTTCTCAACTTTGATCGTGTCTTTACCGTAGTAGTGCTTGACACGTTGACCTTTTACCAAATACGTTTGGTTGGAGGTCACGTCCTTTGGTTCCACCGCTCCATGTGGTGTTACGGATACTACCACGTAAGGTCCACTCCATTTCGATCGCAGTTTTACTGGGAACAATTTTGAAACGAGAATTAAAGAGAAGTACTTGTTGGCCCAGCTCAAAAGTGCGTTTAATTATATGTCGATCATGCCACCGCTTGGTTTTTTCTTTGTAGAGTTTGGCATTCTCATACGCTTGAAGCTGAAATTCTTCTACCTCCTCCGACTGCTCCAACCTCTTTCTTCCGACAAGCTCGGGATCCAAATTCAACCTTTTTATTCTCCAATAAGCTTGGTGCTTGAGCTCCACCGGAAGATGACAAGTTTTTTCATACACCAATTGATAAGGGGATGTGCCAATTGGCGTTTTGTAAGCTATTCGGTATGCCCACAAAGCTTCATCAAGTTTGGAGGACCAATTCTTTATTGTGGTGTTTACCGTCTTTTGTAAGATCTGTTTGACCTCCTTGTTGGACACCTCTACTTGCCCATTGGTTTGGGGTGGTATGCAGTGGCCACCTTATGTCTCACCCCTATACTTTGCAAGAAGGTTTTTCACTGTTTGGTTGATGAAATGGGTACCACCATCTGTAATGGGGGCTCTTGGTGAACCAAAACGAGTGAAGATGTTTTTCTTCAAGAATTTACTTACCACCCTTGAGTCATTGGTGGGTAAAGTTGCTGCTTCCACCCATTTGGACACATAATCGACTGCGTCTAAGATGTAAGTATTACCAAAAGAGGGTGGGAATGGACTCATGAAGTCCATAACCCAAACATCAAAACTTTCTACCTATAAAATGTTATCAAATGGCATTTCATGTCTCCTAGAGATAGTACCTGTCTTTTGGCAAGCATCATAAGATTTCACAAAAAGTATAGAATCTCTGAATAGAGTTGGCCAAAAGAAACCTGATTGGAGCATCTTGTGAGCTATATGCTCACCTCCGTGATGACCCCCGTATGGAGAAGCATGACATCTTGCTAGGATCTGCTAGATCTCTGCTTTGGGCACACACCGTCTCACCATACCATCAGCCCCTTACTTGAAAAGATAAGGCTCATCCCATGTGTAAGCCTTTGCATCATGAGCTAACCACTTGTGTTGTTGATGGTTGGCGTCTGGGGAAAAACTCCACTTACCAAGTAGTTGATGATGTTTGCATAACATGGTAGTTCCTCCACTTCAGGTGCCAGCAGTTGGCCATTTGGAAACTCCTCCTTAATTTGCATTTGCTCCCCTATGTGAGCATCATTTTCCAGGCGAGAGAGATAGTCGGCAATTTGGTTTTTGCTCCCTTTTTTATCCTTGATCTCAATATCAAACTCCTGGAGCAGCAAGATCTACCTAATGAGCCTTGGTTTTGCGTCCTTCTTATTGAACAAGTACCGAACAGCAGCGTGGTCAGTGAAAATGATCACTTTATTGCCCACCAAATAAGTTATAATTTATCAAATGCATATACTAATGTGAGCATCTCTTTTTCTGTAACTGTGTCATTACTTTGAGAAGAATCAAGAGTTTTGCTCATGTAGTATGCGAAGTGGAACACCTTTGCCTTTCGTTGTCCCAAAACAGCACCCACCGCCGTGTCACTTGCATCACACATAAGTTCAAACGGTAGATTCTAATCCAGTGCTTGCAAGATAGGTGGCTCAATCAACTTTTTCTTCAACATCTCAAATGCCTGCAAACATAAAGAATCAAAGTTAAAGGGTACATCTTTTTCTAGGAGTGCGCAAAGTGGTTTGCCAATCTTCGAGAAGTCCTTAATGAATCTATAATAGAATCCCACATGTCCAACAAAGCTTTGAACTCCTTTGACTGAAATAAGTGGTGGCAGCTTGTCAATCACTTTAATATTGGCTCGATCCACCTCCAAACCACACTTGGATACCTTATTCCCCAAAAGTATTCCTTCCTTAATGAGAAAATGACATTTTTTCCAATTAAAGACAAGGTTAGTTTCCTCACATCTTGATAAAACCTTGTCTAGATTTTCAAACACTTTTCAAAAGATTCCCCAAAAATTGAGAAATCATCCATAAATACTTCTACATACTCCTCAACCATATCATGAAAAATGGCCATCATGCACCGTTGAAAAGTGTCTGGTGCATTGCACAACCCAAAGGGCATGCGTTTGAAGGCATATGTACCATATGGACAAGTAAATGTAGTTTTCTCTTGGTCTTCCAGAGTAATGGTAATCTGATTATACCCTGAATAACCATCCAAGAAGCAGTAATATTCTTGCTCAGTAAGTCTATCAAGCATTTGGTATTGATGGTACCGGGTAATGATCTTTCCAGGTGACATCATTTAGCTTTTATAATCCATGCATATCCTCCACCCTATCACAATTCTTGTCGGTATCAACTCATTTTATCATTGGTGACCAATGTCATACCTCCTTTTTTTGGGACACATTGAACCGGGCTGACACATTTACTATCAGAGATGGAGAAAATGATTCCCGTATCTAACCTTTGATTACTTCCTTCTTCACAACTTCCTTCAGGATTGGGTTCAGCCGTCTTTGAGGTTGCACTACCAGTTTATGACCTTCCTCTATGAAGATGCGGTGCATGTACTAAGCTGGGCTAATGTCGTGGATGTCTGACATTTGCCACCCTATAGCTTTCTTCTTTTTATTGAGCAAAGCTACAACATTTTCTACTTGGGTTGCAGTCAATGAAGCAGAAAAAATCACAGGTAAAGTATTATTTTCTCCAAGAAACACATACCTGCGATGTGAAGGTAACAACTTCAATTCCAGCTTTGGTGGTTCTTCAATTGATGGTTTCGATGGGGAACCTAACACCCTATTTAAAGGTTCAGACCCCTTCTTGAACATGCTTGCGTTATTGTTCAATACACTCTCAATTTCGAGAGCCTTCGCATCATCCACTAGCCCTTGATTTAGCAACACTCTTGCTAGCAGGTCTTAAACCTTCACTTGACTTACCGAGGCAACCATGTATATTATCATGATGGCTGCCAAATTTCATATGCATCTGGTAGTTTCATGGCCTTAAACACATCAAAAATGTCCACTTTTTCATGGGCCTTCATTATGAGTCTTCCTGCAGCCATATCAATTAATGCCCCTCCAGTCGCCAAGATTGGATGACCAAGTATGAATGGAACTTCAGGATCAAGTTCAAAATCAAGGGTGACAAAGTCCACGAGAAATATGAGAGTTCCCACTTGAACTAAGACATCCTCGATAACACCTTCAGGCCTTGCCATTGATCTATCTGCCAATTGTAACACAATTGTAGTGGGCTTTGGTTTCCCAAGTCCCAACTTTGAAAATAACAAACTTGGCATAAGATTTATGCTTGCCCTTAGGTCACAAAATCCTTTGTCATTAAAATAGCTCCCAATTGTTACTTGCACTGTGAAGCCTCCGGGATCTTTTAGCTTTGTTGGCAATTGAGGTCTATTCAAGATTCTAGAGCTACAAGCTTTGGTGAGTACCAACATCTCATATTCCACCAAATTGTTCTTATTGGCCACAATGTCCTTCACATAATTTGCATATTTTGGACTTCCTTGCAAAACATCAATAATCGGTAAGTAATTTGTACCTGCTTTAGGAGCCCGATGAATTTTTGAAAACATTCATTCTCCTTCTTCTTTTTCAGCTTTTGTGGGAATGAGGCGATGGCTTAGGTAATGGAATTGCCTCATTAGTAGACGTACTTGGAATCACGGGTTCCTCATTTTGAACACCCACTTGGTTCAGCCACATTTTTCTTCTTAGGCACCAATCGATCAATGGCCTCCCACTTCTCGTGCTTACGGCACGAACTTGCATGGGATTTGGATCTGTATCTCTTGGCAGACCTCCTTGGGGTGTTGAGTTCATAGAGCTTGCCAATTGCCCCAATTGCTTCTCCAAATTTTGAAGATTTCTTTTGTGTCTTTGGATTTCTTCTTCTTGACAAATTTGATTTGCCAAAATCTACCTTAGAACTTCACTATCTGACATATTGTTTAAATTGGCCTACTTCATCGGTTGGTGCATTTGTTGATTGTAGTATAGTTGGTTTCCTTGTGGACGTTGTTGTTGAGATTGTCCTTGATTTTGTTGGTCTCCAATTTGGATTGTAGGAATTCCCAAAGCCTTGATATCCGCCTCTATTTGCATTTCTAATAAAATTTACTACCTCCAGATTTGAACCACAAAATTCAGCAATGTGGTCTCCTCCTCCACAAACGTTGCACTAATTATTTTGTTATTGTTGTTGTACTGCATTTACTGGTGCGGAATATTGATTTACTATTGGATTTTTCTATTGTTGACCCATTGTTAAGTTGTTAAATGGGGTTGTCATCATGTTTTGCATAGCAGAAATTTGTGCTTGCAAAGCAGTGATGGCGTCAATTTCTAACATTCCAGCTTGCTTATGAATTGCGGGTCGACTTGATCCTCCATTCCCCTTGGAATTTCCTTAAGCTATACGATTGAGAAATATATATAACTCATTTTATGTCCTTTTTCAAAGCTTGTCCTCCTGCAGCGGAATCAAAAAAAATCTATGTATTTGGTTCCAATCCTTCAATGAAGGTATGAACCAACACTTCGTTAGATTGACAATAATGTGGACAATTAATGAGTAAAGTTTTAAACCTATACCATGTTTGATGTAAGTTCTCCCCTGACCTTTTCTTAAAACTTAAGATCTCACTTCTTAATTTGGCCTTCTTACCTGATGGAAAAAATCGAATAAGAAACTTTCTAGCAAGATTATCCCACAAAGTAATGGAGTTTGGTGGCTCAATTTGCAGCCACCTCCTTTGTCACAACCCAACCCCAGGGTCGTGATTAGTGCCGATTGGGCACCCAGACATACATTAACCCGAATCTTTATTCACAATAGTTAGGGAATTTCTCAAAATTT